>VDFB02270651.1:57112174-57251759 GCA_007258455.2 Sequoia sempervirens | reverse complement strand
CCACCCTCTCCCACTCTCTCACACACTCACTCCATCTATCTCTCTCCCCTATACCCTTAACCCTGAAACCCTAAACCCTTATAACCCTCTACCATAAACCCTTAACCCTTAAACCCTCTACCATCTACCATTAGCCCTTAGGTCTATGTGTACACAAATTGGATATCCGATTCAAATTAGATATCCGATTCAAATTGGATATTTGATTCAAATCGGATATCTAATTTTTAGAACTAAAATTATATCGTTACAAAACATTCTATTTTTTTTTCAAATGAATCAGATATCAAATTATAATGGATATCAGATTTTTGGGCCATAGAAAAGCCCCATGTGGGCTGTTTTGTGCATTCCAATGGACCCTACATTCTATTTGTAGGTGACACACATGCGGTTTCAGACAGGAAGAGACAAAGATAAACTTTTTGGAGCATCTTCTACTCAAATTTTTCATAAGCAATGATTTTTTAGCATCTTTTATGAGGTATAATGGGGAGCAGCAGTCGTCGGAAGCAAAAACATAAGAGAAAGCTTACAAAAGAACAAATTGAAGCATATAGACAAATAGATAGAGAAGGTCATAGGAAGAGAAGACAAGGTATGTTAAATATTGGTGAACCTAACCCCTATGGTCTTTCAAGTGAAGAGGTGAAGATGTTCAAGGTGAAAATGTTAAAGGGTGAAAATGTTGGAATTGAAGATGTTGTTCCATGATAATTCAAATTACAGTGAAGTATGAAATTGATAATGAAAATGTTCAAGGTGAAAATGTTGGATTTGAAGATGTTGAACATGATATTCAAATTACTGAATGAAAATGTTCAAGGTGAAAATGTTGGTTGAAGATGTTGTTTGTCGTGAAATTAGGGAATGAAAATATTGAAATTGATAATGAAAAATGTTCAAGGTGAAAATGTTGGTTGAAGATGTTGAACATGATGAAGTGGGGTGAAGTAGGCGATGTGAAATGTTGGAAATGAAGATTTTGAACATAATATTGAAGCAAGTGTAAATTATGTTTCACCAGATTACATGAGAAATGAAGAACCTTGTGTGGAAGAAAGACATATTCCAAATTCAAGACCTTCAAGAACCCCTAAATGGTTACTTGAATTTGATGAGAACATTATACAAAATTTTGAAGGCAAGAGATCAACACGAACTGTTCAGTTGTGGGCTAGAAGAATTTTCAACCAATATCTTAGTGATAAGAAATTGACCGAGCAATGCAAACTTTTTGTACAATTGCTAAAGATGCAAAAGATCAGACCTTTGCTAGCCAAATTGAAGATTCGTGTGAACAAGAAGACCAAAAAAAATTCTATTATTGTCAAAAATATTTTTAATGCTCTCAAGTCTATTGGAAAAAATAACAAGGAAAAGGATACGAGAGCTGCTTGGAGAGTCATTACAACCACCCTAGTAAGCCATCAATTGAAAAAGGCTCGCTTTATGAGACAAACTTGTATTGATTTTGACATAAATCGTAAGACTTTGGATAGAGCACTCGCAAGAAGAGAAAGAATAGGTGATCCTCTTCAAAATGATACATGGGCTTTTTCCGGGAGGCTTCCACGTGTTGATAAGAAGTTAACCGATAATGTAAAGCAGGTAATTCAACAATTTTGGCATGATAACTCTAGAGTATCACCCAATGCAAAGGATGTTTTAAAGTTAAGAATTGGAAATTGAGACCTTTACACCACATCCTAAACATTTCTTGGAATCAAGCCAAACAATGTTGTTCAGATTTTTTATTGAAACACATAAAAATATGGAAATCTCGCAAAGGACTTTTGAGGGTTTGAAGCCATTTTATTGTGCGCCTCTTAAGATTCATAATACTTGTTGTTGCAAATACCATGTGGAGTTTTCAACGTACCATGAGCTATTATTCTATATCCATTCTACTTTGCATACTAATGAAATGTTGCAGGAGTGTGGTGCAATACATCTTCTGAAATCATCAAGGAACTTGCTAGATCTATTTTTATGTTCTAGAGATGATGGTTTCTTTTTCTATAGAAATGATTGTTTAAATGCAAAGTGCTCACAATGTGGTGGCTTGTCAAAGTTTGCTCAATTTTTTCATGAGAGTTCCGAACATGAATTTGGAAAGAAGCTTGTTGAGAAAAAGAGATATGAGATAGTCAAATATACTTTGCAAAGTGGAGGTGAAGGTTCTAGATGTAAGTTGGTTACAAAAGAATGCAGTGTTGCTGATTTTATTTCAGATTTTAAGGACAATATTTTCAGAAAGTATGCAAGGCATAGTCATAGGTCTTAGTGGTTGGATAAAAAATTTAGGATGTGTAAGGACTCTTGTCCAATTGGCACTATTATATTAGTGGTTTATTTTGCAAAAAACTACACATTACAACCACAAAACGAGATACAATCTCGGTATTACAATTCCATTTAGATTTCTATTTTTGTCCACATAACGTTTAGACATGCACTTGATAGTACAGAGAATGATCGAAAGACAATCAGAGAGTATCATTTTTATATGAGTGATGATAGATATCACTCGTCTGGGTATGTCCAACATTGTTTCAAGATTTTTTTTGCGTTCTTGCAGGAGCATGATATAGCACTAGGCCGACATCTAATTTGGTCAGATAATTGCATAGGTCAATTCAAGAATGCTCGTATGTTTTATTGGTTGAGTAGAATGCATGTAGAGAGGGGTCTACCTCATATTTGGAGTTTTTTTGAAGCTGGACATGGGAAAGGGGAGCATGATGGAGCAGGTGCATGCATAAAGAGAGCTCTAGTTAAAGAGCAATTGAAGATTTCAGGAGAAAAATTCAGCGATGCACGTTCTATTGTTGATTGGTGTAGTTTAGCATTGTCACAAGGAGGGACACTTGATTCAATAGTACACAGATTCTTTTGGTTCGTTGAGGAGGGTACAATGGGAGGCAGATTGGATTGTCATACAATCAAAGATTCTTCAAAGATGCATTCATTTTGAAGCTCAGATGCAGGCACATGGACCATTTGGACACGAGAGTTGGCTTGTTTTTGTCAGAGTTGTATTAAGTGCGAGTGGGATCAATGAGAGTCAAGTGAGTGGGTGGATACATGGGTACCATAGTATCTAACTCCTTTATCTTAGACAATATCCATGACAAATGAAACAATGGAAAGTTTAGTTGATTACGACCTGCTTTCAGATCTACTACAGCTAGGACATATTTTTGTAGTTGTTGCACCGCAGGGGAATGAAGAGAGATCAGACTATTGGTTGGCTTGATGTGTGTGGGTAAATCATAAGCTAACACAACCGATGGAAGATGATGATGGTTTCGTGTATCCTACAGGTTCAGTTGTGGTTGTAGGAACTTGGTTGCGAACATACATGATTAGAAAGAATGGCATACCTGCATTTGAAGACTACGAGAAACACAAAACCATTCTCATGTATTCACACCTTGTTATAGCAACAAATGTTAAGTTCTTGAAGCATCATGCCAGACCAAAGACAAAACAACTATGGACACTTAGTAATGCTGATCATGAAGCAATATTGGATACTCTTAAGCAAAGAGATGACCCTTAAGGCACACTTGAATAGTATTTTCAAGAATGGAAGGTACAATACTTATGTTCATTATGATTAAGTTCATTAGTGTTCTTTATTTAATAATGATATTTTATATACTATTGCAATGTAGGTGTCTTTAAGAGTGATATTTTGTATGCACTTTTGTGATATTTTTGGCACGATTGATCATGGACCTGCTGCAACAATAGCCAGCTCTGATCCTTTTGGAGAGGTATGCGACAGATTACAACAATATAGATTGGTTATTTTAAGCGTCTTTTATAGTTTGCATTACCATCTCATCATATTTTGTGTCATTTAGAATAATATAGATTGGTTATTCTAAGCATCTTTTATAGTTTTCATCACCAATTCATCATCATTCAAGTTGTTTAGATTAATATAGATTTGTTAGTCTAAGCATCTTTTCTATTGTGACAATATAGATTTCTCATTTTCCCACTTTTATGATATTCCTACGATTGATCATGGACCTCCTTGCTGCAACAATAGCCACTCGATCCTTTGGAGAGGTATGAGACATATTACAACAATATAGATTGGTTATTTTAAGCGCCTTTTATAGTTTTCATTACCATCTCATCATATTTTGTGTCATTTAGAATAATATAGATTGGTTATTCTAAGCATCTTTTATAGTTTGCATCACCAATTCATCATCATTCAAGTTGTTTAGATTAATATAGATTTGTTAGTCTAATCATCTTTTCTATTGTGACAATATAGATTTCTCATTTTCCCACTTTTGCGATATGCTTGGCACGATTGATCATGGACCTGCTGCAACAATAGCCAACTTTGATCCTTTCAGAGAGGTATGTGACAAATTACAACAATATAGATTGGTTATTCTAAGCGTATTTTATAGTTTGCATTACCATCTCATCATATTTTATGTCATTTAGAATAATATAGATTGATTATTCTAAGCTACCTTGATGGTTTGTACAGGTGCTTGTCAGTCCAAAATATGAATATACTACTATTGTCGAAGACTGTGCCCTGAATGCCTCCAATAGGAAAATTTTGTAAAATTTGAATTCTCAAATTGGAAACAATGTAAAACGGTCATAATTGTGTATGGGCATAATCTATACCTAGTGATGTTTTTTGAAATATGGGTCAAATTTCTGGCATTGTATAAAGGGTATGTTTAAAATGTAAAGGGGTCTGTATTTTGGAAACTCATAGGTTGAATTAGTCATACAGGTGTATGCTTTGTTATTGTTATTGGGACAATTCTATAATAACTTTTTGTACTTAACTGAGCTACAACTAAAAGTTTTCTTCTTGGTTCTTTCCTGTCGGTATGCTCGTTTGAACCAGGTTTTGTAATATCTCCCATTTATATATAATAAATTATAGTGGCTTGTAACTTTTGCTCCTCAAATCCAACTTGGGTGCAACTTCATTTTTAGCAACTTTCATGAGGTTTTTAAGGAAATCAACGTTTCCAACCTTGCCACACCCTATAAATTCATCAAACATGTCTAGTAGGACCTACACAAGCTTGATTCAACTTTAAATCTCGCTGCCCCCACGTTTCATTGACATTAGCAAGTTGTAACCACTATTTTTGGTGCAAGAGAACCTACACCACATTATCATTGTGGATCATTTCAATGATTAAAGCGTTAATATTTTTAGTTTTTTTCTTTAATGAGATCTAATAGGATCAATGGTCATGTATTAGGAGGATTTTTTAAGTTTTAGGGTCAAAAAAACATGGAGATCCCAACTTGTCCTAGTTGTTGCTTTGTAGCCTTTGAAGGAAAAAATAGTAAATTTGTTTAGGGACAAGAAAGAATAGTGTTTTGAACATGTAATGATGCTATTTCAATCCATTAAGTGAGGTCTTAGTAAAGTTAGAAGTGGAAAAGTGCAACATTTCATTATGAGTCATATTAATGTGAAAAATGTTTGTATTTTGGCCTTTAACGGTCATTAAGGTTTCAAAAGTTAGTTAATATTAGTAGATAAAGGAATTGGTAGTTGGATTACAAGGAATATAAATGTACTTAAGGCCTTCAAGGGCTCGAGACAGGTTTGGTTGAAGGAGTTTTTTTTCTTTGAATCAATAAAGTTTCAATTGCTCAGTTCATATTTTACTGTTTTTCTTGTGTTTTATGCCTGTGCACAAGCCATTCAAGCATTTTTGTATCAAAAATTTATGTAGAAACATTATTACATGTCTTGAATTTATTCTGACTTCTTAATAGAGGGTTTCTTTATTCATTTTGTGCCTCAAAACTTAGACTTTCTTTAGATGGATTCCTGAACATGGGAATAAGAGTTTTGCAATTTTAATGGCTTGAATCTCATCCCACCTACTGTGTGCCAATGTGAATCAGTGGGATGAGTTGGTAGGGATTAGGAAATTATATTTCAAGAGTGGAAGGCGTGGAGAACTTGGTTTTGAAATAAAATGAAGCATTAAAGGTCTAAAAATGGTGGTTTTTTTTCACTTGAAAATATAGTTTTTACCCCAGGGTTTGCAAAAATATCTGAGATACCAGAAGTTTATTTGTTTTCTAAGAATATTGGGGCCTAAATAAAGGTGTTTAAGGTGGCACAGAGTCTGAAAGATTGTGGAAGTTCTACATCCAATAAACCCTCAAGAATTACACTAAAAATAAGGGTTTTCTGATTTGATGGTTACAGGTCCGTACAAATGGAATCCAATTGTAGAATATTTGTTTTCTTGGAAATTTATTTGTTTCCCCAAGGTTTCAAGGGTCTGTGTGGTGTTTGAAGGTATGTTGCTTTGTATTTTTGGGCTAATTGAATAGCCTTTTCAAGGGTGAATGTATAGGAATTCAACGTTGGTCCAAAGGATTCTATGTTGTTTCTCATATATGTTGTGTAACTTGGATATGGGTGTTTGAATCAGTCATGTGTTGGTCTGGTGTTTTGGAAAATTATGGAGTAATTGGACAAAAACTAGTTTCTCACTATTACAAGGGTTTAAGGGGGTTAAAGAGGGAAATGTGTATTTAGTTGCTTGTCAAGTTTTAAGGGATTTTTGGACCATCCAAAGAGGTCAAATAATCTTGTTAGATGCCTCAAATAGGCAGGTTGCAAAGAGTTTGTGATTGTGCCCTTGTGTCTGCATCAAATTTTTACCTAATTTCACTCGGTCCAATGTAGCTCGGAGTGATTCGGCGTATTTGGTTGCAAAAGAGGACCATCCCTAGTGTAAACGTACCCATCTAGACGTGTTGGAATAGTCCGTTTGGTCATACGAGTTGTTGAATGAAAGTTGCACCACTTTGCAACTTTACACTACTTGCATTTGACAACTTTTCCCTCAGCTGAAAACTTGCCACCACGGGAAAACGCCTCCAAGATAGAAAAAAATGAGAGAGGTTATTGTAGATGGGACAAACGCGATCTCATAGTATCAAACAAAGAGTCTATAAACATCACGATTTCCAAGAAATAACCCTTCAAAGATTGCTGCCTTTTAGCACTTTGGACTCTTAAGGGAAATCGTCGGTCCAATGTAGCTCAGAGTGATTCGGCATATTTGGGTGCAAAAGAGGACCATCCCTAGCATAAAAATACCCATCTAGACATGTTGGAACAGTTTGTTTGGTCATACAAGTTGCTAAATGAAAGTTACACCACTTTGCAACTTTACGCTGCTTACATCGACAACTTTTCCCTCAGCTGAAAACTTGCCACCATGAGAAAACGCCTAAGAGATAGCAAACCGAGAGAGGTTATTGTAGATGGTCCCAACATGATTCCATAGCTCCAGACGAGATTCTATAAGCCTCATGGTCTTTGAGAAATAGCCCTTCAAAGATTGCTATCTTTTAGCACTTTGGACTCTTAAGGGAAATCATCGGTCCAATGTAGTTCAGAGTGATTCAGCATATTTGGGTGCAAAAGAGACCATCCCTAGCATAAATGTACCCATCCAGACGTGTTGGAATAGTCTGTTTGGTTGTACGAGTTGAGGAATGAAAGTTGTGCCACTTTGCAACTTTACACTGCTTGCATCTCGACAACTTTTCCCTCCACTGAAAAGTCATCACCACAGGAAAATGCCTCCAAGATAGCAAAAACTGAGAGAGGTTTTTTTAGATGGTCCCAACATGATCCCATAGCCTTAGACAAAGAGTCTATAAGCCTCACAATCTTTGAGGAATAGCCCTTCAAAGATTGTTGCCTTTAGCACTTTGGACTCTTAAGGGAAATCGCCGATCCAATGTAGCTCAGAGTGATTCGTATATTTGGGTGCAAAAGAGGACCATCCTAGCATAAATGTACCCATCCGGACATTGGAACAATCCGTTTGGTCGTATGAGTTGCGGAATGAAAGTTGCACCACTTTGCAACTTTACACTGCTTGCATTTTACAACTTTTCCCACCATGAAAAGTCATCACCACAGGAAAACACCTCTGAGATAGCAAAAACCGAGAGAGGTTTTCATAGATGGTCCCAACACAATCCCATAGCCTTAGAAAGAGAGTCTGTAAGCATCACGGTCTTTGAGAAATAGCCCTTCAAAGATTATTTCCTTTTGGCACTTTGGACTCTTAAGGAAATCATCGGTCCAATGTAGCTCAGAGTGTTTCGGTGTATTTGGGTGCAAAATATGACCATAGCATAAACGTACCCATCCGGACGTGTTGGAATAGTCCGTTTGGTCGTACGAGTTGCAGAATGAAAGTTGCATCACTTTGCAACTTTACACTACTTGCATCTGACAACTTTTCCCTCCATTGAAAATCATCACACAGGAAAACGCCTCTGAGATAGCAAAAAATGAGAGAGGTTTTTGTAGATGGCCCCAACACAATCCCATAGCCTCAGACGAAGAGTCTGTAAGCATCATGGTCTCTGAGAAATAGCCCTTCAAAGATTGCTACCTTTTAGCACTTTGGACTATTAAGAGAAACTAGTGGGTAGCAGAGTTAACTTCTTCACAAACTTGGTTTGAAGTAATTTCATTCTTTTTTGTGCATTTAAAATGGAGTTTTAAGCCTTCCACCCTAAAATTGACCTCTAAATAACTTCAAACACTTTTATAGATAGGAATAAAATCAAAAGTTTAAATGCATTGAAGACAATAAACAAATTAAATCCTATCAAGCACCATGAAGTACAAACTAGAATGAAAATAAAAATAAATAAAGGAAATGCAAACCGATTTTCAAACTAGTGTTCATTGACCTCCATGGCTCTTCTCCACCTGCATAAGGATGCAAGATTTCGAAGGTTGATTGTTGAAGGAATGTTGGTTGCTCAATTCTGCAGCATAACGATGTGATGAAGATGATAGATGGCGATTGAAGACTGATTTTGGAAGAGTGAAGATGCTAGAAGAAGATTCGATTCAAATGGCTTGTGAAAGGTTTGATTTATAGATTTTCAATGGCAAAAGCTTAGTTGGAAAAGATCAATGGTTGAGATTCAGTCTGGTAAGATGAACGGTAAGAGATTTTTTTGAGACTTGAGAGAGAGACAGAAGGTTTCCTCTTCTTCAATTTTTCTCATTCAGATCCGAAGGAAGGTTTCCGTTTGAAGAATGAGTTGAAATGAATTTCATAATTAAATAAATAAATTTATTTAATTATATGTGGGGATGAAATTAGAAGTTCGCATAATTAAATAAGTAATATTTAATTATGTGTGAGAGATGATTTTAGAAGTTCGCATAATTAAATAAGTAATATTTAATTATGTGTGAGAGATGATTTTAGAAGGTAATTAAATATTTAAAATATTTAATTATTTGTGGAGGGATAAATGGTATTAAGTTAAATATTTATAATATTTAATTTAACTATGAGATGAGGAGAGTGTTCAAAGGAATATTCCCTTATTTGAATTCAAATATTCAAATTTAGAATAATATGATAATTAATATAAATAAATTGTAAAATTTATTTAATTTAATTAAGATGAATGTGGAATATGGTAATAATTAAATAAATTTATTTATTTAATTAAGATAGAAGAATTATAAAAGTGAACAATATAAATAAATAATTAAATTTATTTATATGTAGATTGAATTACAGATTTAACTAAATAACTTGTATTTAATTAATTACCAGACTTATTATAATGTGACCATTTTTAGGTGCATACATTTTGCCCCTCTTTGAGATGATGTTCGAGATGATGAGATTTGTATCGAGTAACATCATTTCAAAGAAGTTAAGGTATGGATAGAGGAGAATGGATAATGATAGAAAGATAGGATGATGGAATGATGATGCCCCCTCGAGAGGATAGGCGGGTTGGACAAACACGGGTAGGTTCTCAAAATGAAATGATAAAGGGAGGGATAAGATGAATGATGCAAGATAGAAAGTGAATGAAGGAGATGAATGATACGTTATGCTGCAATGAAGGTGAGCAACCATGATGTTTGATATAGCACTAGACGTTATGCACCAAGATATAAGGACCAAGGTGACAATGTGTCTCATGCCCCAACATAATACAACCTTGTCTAGACGTATGAGGAAGGAGACTTAGAGCATTAAAGTCCTAATGCACAAAAGGTATGATATGACCTTAGATGCAAAGGATAGTGCAAAAAGCTACTCCAACATACACAATATTTGAGTATTAGCTAGAATGATATGGATTTGAAACAAATGCAAGATAAAATGATAACACACACAAGCAAGCAAGCAAGCATGCACAAATGATACAAAAACATACAAGGGAGTGCCCCTGTCAAGCTGTAAACCGTTGATTGATTGATTGATTGATGATGATGATAGTGTTGTCATTGTGGGGAGCGACATGTCCCTAGAGCAACACAAGGATGATGATAATTGATTGATTGGATGATTTGGTTTACGACAAGATTAGGACCAAGACCAAAGGATGTGATTGGATAATTTGACAAGATTGATTGACTTGATTGGTATGGATTAAGGATTGACGTGCATTTGGATTATTTGCTTGGAATGATTGAAGATGATTTGATGTATGGATGAATGGATTTGATGAAGATGATTGATTTGGTTGAATGGTTGAATGATTGGATTGAGGTGATGGATTAAGTAGATGAAATTGGAAGAATTAATTGGATGGATTGATTTTATTGCTTGGATTTTGTTGGATATTTGATTTTTTTGTATTTTTGGGGATATTTTGATTTTTTTGGTTTTTGAAATGTTTTGATTTTTGTATTTTGAAATGTTTTAATTTTTTGGACTTTGAAATTTTTGATTTTCGTGGAATTTTTGAAATGTTTTGACTTTTGTTCGGATTTTTGAAATGTTTTGAATTTTTTTGTATTTTTGAAATGTTTTATTTTTTTTGGATTTTTGAAATGTTTTGAATTTATTTTTTTTTGGACTTTTGAGAAGTTTTGAGGTGTCAAAGGATGAAAATTTGAGTAGCCTTTGTGCTAGAGACCAATGACAAGGGAAAAACCAAGTCTAGGTGCAAGGAGATAGATGGGATTGATGGATGAAAGGGTGGGTGATGGGATAAGGGATAAAAGGCTCATGATATATGGATGGATGGAAAGGGATAGGTCATAGTGAATGGAGTGGATGTATGCATCATAGGAGAGCAAGGATGTGATTTCCAAAGACTATGTCACATAGGAATAGCATGCCCCATTCTAGGTACAATACTTAGGATTTTTCATGACAAATCTTATGATAGGTTTGTTTGGAAGGATGAGGTATATCAAGAGATACCCAAGACATGTTTCAACATTTTGCCCCTATATATTCATCAAGATCAAAAGAAGAAGGGTGGATGAATGGACTCAAGATGAAAGATATGTATGATGGCTAAAGATGATAGGTAGGATGGAAATGATATGACATGAAAATGATAGGTTGGATAGATAAGACATTATGTCCCCAAGTGTAAGTGACATAGAAGATCAACCTACACATGATGCCTATTTGCTAGGTTTTCATCATGGTACTTAACTAGGGCGCCTGTTTACCAAGTTTTCACCGTTGGATGAAGGGATTTCTCTTTACTTTTTTTCTTTTTTTTTGAATATTGACTTTTTGACTTTTTGGATAGGAGAAGGGGAATATAGATAGGAGGGACTCAAGTGTCTAGTTCCGTGAAAGGTGATAGTCCCACTAGATGGATGTCATTGCATGGACCATGTCAAATGTCATTATGCTCATAGATGTTGGTAAGAGATGACATGAAAGGGATGGATTAGGTAGATGGCGGATTATGAAAGTCTTATGTAAGAAGGGATGGGGAATAGTGGATGATGATGTGGATTGAATAGGACTTGTGCAAAAGTATGGATGAAAGTTTTATGAAAAATCATGGACCATAGGAAGATGGTGGGGGAGATATGTAGGATAATGTGTGAAGGATGGGGAGATGGAGGTATGTGGAATTGTTGTGAAATGGAAGGGAACCATGACCAATGGTTGCACACACTGTGATAAATGTAGAAGATTTTGATGTGGATGAGGTGTAGGAAGCAATGGAGATGTTTTCTTAGGAGGTGGTGGATGAAGTGCTTTAGGTACCCACATAGACTTAGTATTTTTATGACTTTTATTTAGCTTATGGGTTTTAGGAATTTTATATTTTTGAATGGAATGAGAATGTGGGATGGAAGTGGATGGTTGGGATTTTTGTGATGTGAATGCCTCATTTGACTTGCTTTCTTTTTGCTTAGGTACCCAGACCATTTTAGTTTTGGCCTTTACTTTTGGAGGGATGGGCTTATATAGCTTTTTGGATGTATTTTGCTTTGACTTTTTGTATTGATGTCCTAAGGCATTAGAACCCTTAGGATTTTTTACTTTCTAGGTAGAGGCATTGAAATTCTTGCTTTTGAATCCCATGGGTATGGTGGAATGGGTGGAAGCTTCATGTTTATACAATGTGTGCATTTGTTGGTCATGATCAGGAATATTAGGGTATTTATGGATAAATGGATAAAAGGATTGGATGGTAGGGATATTAGGTGTTGGGAGAAGTGGAGGTAGATTAGATGGAGGGATATTAGGAGTTGGAAGCAATGGTGGCAGATTTGATGGTGGAAGGTGTATGGTCACATGATTTTGACATTTGTAGGATGATGGAGGTGGAATTGAAATATATGTTTTGGGTGTATGATAGGCTTTATGATGGAAAGTGGACTTAGGAGGCATGGAGGAAATACCAACATCTTTAGGTTGTTGTCCTTGGGGTGTATGTTCAAGGCCATAAGAGCATGGAGGAACTTTGACATTTATAGGCTCCAAAATATCGTGTTCATGAAGGTCTAGACCTTTACCTTGGTGGTTCATGTTTTGGAGTGTGTAATGGACAATGGGAATAGGCGTAGGTGGAACAATAGACACGATTTCCTTATTGGATGGAGAAAATGAAGCAAGGGAAGATAATGGTTTTTTTTGTTCTAAGGAGGAACATTCATGAATTAGGGTGGAAAGACCAATAGGATATGATGGAGGACTTACAATGGGGTTGATAGTGGGTGATGGAGGATCATTAGGATCTTGATTAGTGTTGTGTTCACATAGATCCAAGATATTTGTTTGATCTTCTATGTGTGTTTGGGAGGCATATGTCTCATCAAGGGAAGTGGATGTTTGTGTATCATGTATGGGTGAGGTGGAAAGCTCTTGACCATGGAATGCATAAAGTTGGCTAAGAGGATCATCATGGTCTTCTTGATCATAAAAGGGGTCTTGATCAAAGATGAAAGATTGATCATGAATAGTATTAAGTATGGTATGAATGGAATCATTGGGAGGGTGTTGATATTTATGTGGATGAGAGGGTAATGTTTCCTCATGTTTAGGATTGTTCTCTTGACATACCTCATCACTTATTTGAATGGAGGTGGAAGGGAATTTCTCATGGAGAGACTTGTCATGTTCTTGATGGTCAAGAACATAGGAGCATGACAAAGGGTGACTTGGAATTAAGAGGGGAGACTCCTGAATTGACTCAAGGGGTTGTGGATGACATGGTTGGCTTGAAGGACTTGGCATGATGTTTGAGGATTCTTTTGTATTTTTAAGTATATGTGTTGAATGACATGGCAACAGTTGATTCCTTGCTCGTAGCCCTTGGGTCACATCCCTTGGAGGTGTAGGGGTGGAAGGTGTTGTCTTAGGGTTTTGGTTTTGATTAGATGATGGTAAGGGTGCATGAACTAGATTGGTATTCCCCTTGTCAATGGTTGCATTAAGACTTAAAGGCTCTTGATTTTGTTGGCTAGGTGGACTTAAATTCACATGTGTTTGTCGTGATGTGGCTTGATAGGTTGATGTGGCATTGACATACGAAGAAGTGGATGGATTAGATTGGTTTGAGGTGGAAGGAGAAGCCCCTCAAAGTCTGATTTTATGTTTTGGTTTTGTTTCCTAATTTGAACTAGAGAAAGAGACTCCTTGAATTATGACTTCAAGCTTAGGTTTAGGATTGGGCTTGTTTATGATTATGACCATTTTGACAAGTGGTGACTAGGACTAGGTTGGTGATGGTGATAATGTGGAATGATTAGATTGGATGACTTGATTGATTAGGATGAAAGTGATAGGATATGAATGTGTTGGAAGAACGCGTAGAGTGACTTGTCTTTATGTGTTTGGTGTTTAGCTTGATTTGGAAATGTTTAAATGAATGATCACACATGCACACACATGAATCACACACGCAAGACACATAAGCAAGTTTGAATTTGAAATTATGAATGTGATTATTAAGCACACATTTGAAGAAGACACATCAACAAGTCCTATGACTAGTCAAGTGGGTATGGCCAATTAGGTCTTCAAGCTAGTCTGCACAAGTTTGACTAAGGATTATTTGAAAGCAAAATATTGCCACACAGCTGGGAGAAAGGGGTAACCCACCCTTCACCTTCACTTCCCAAAGGTATAAAGTTCTTTGGGGCTTAGCCAAGAGTGACAAAATTTTAACTCCTAAACAAGCATGTCTTTCAATTCACACTTCGATTGAGGTCATCCCTAGGGGTGATGAAATCCCCTAGCAGGCCTCCTAGAAAAGGGTTTGACAAAAGCAAACCAAGTCAGGTGTTTGTGATTGAAACACACACTTGATTCACACTCACAGTTGTTAATTGACCCTTAGAAAGAAAATGTGTGCAAGAAAGCAATGAAGCACTCATTCTTTTTAGATCCCAAATCAAATGTGTAGGAAAATAGTGATTAATTTTAGACCCAATTTTTGAAATGTGATTGAAGACAAGATTCATTTTAAGAACCCCAAATCCAAATGTGTTTGCAAACAATGATTGATTTTATGCCCTAAATTGAAATGTGTGACAAACAAGATTAAGAGATGAAGGATGAAATGAGTGCACCTGGTTATTTTTTCTTTCCAAATTGATGTTGTGACTGATTCCAATACTTTTCCAGCTCCGTATGATTCACCAACAAGTCACAAGGACAAAAGAAACAAATTAAGAAATCTGTTAGAACAAAAGTCATATGTGCTGAAGAATATATGAAAATTTGAGAACTTTAACTCTATCAAATTTGATAAAAATATACACCATTAGATAGCTTATGAAATTCTACCCCATTTCAAAAAAAAAAGTACAGAAAAAGACTAAAAAATGACCAAGATACGACCATTTTAAGATTTACTAAAAAAATGCTAAACAGTGATATATGCGCTAAAACAGACCCTGTATGTGCTAAAACAGTGTTAGATTCATTTAAAATAGTGTTAAATCTGTCAAATTTGATAAACACCTGCACCATTGGATAGCTTATGAAATTCTACCCCATTTCAAAAAACAAAGCACTGAAAAAGACCAAAAAAGACCAAGATATGGCCATTTTAAGATTGACTAAAAAAAATGCTGAAACAGTGATATATGCACTAAAACAGAGGTTGTATGCACTAAAACAGTGCCAGATGCACTAAAAAAGTGCTAGATGCGCTAAAAGAGGTCCCAGATGCGCTAAAAGAAGTCCTAGATGTGCTAAAAAAAATATATTTTTTATTTTTTCAAAATTTTTAATGGAATGGTATATGCGCCATTCTGTACCATATATGAACCGAAATAGTCCCTGGATGCGCCGAAATAGCTCCTAAATTCACCAAAAGACCTACAAAAGCACTGTTAAAATCCCTGGATGTGCTGCAAAAACCCCCAGATGCGCTACAGAAACTCCTAGATGCGCTAAAACGGAAAATTTTGCCAAAAATCCAAATTCCAGAACGCAAAATCCTGTCAGAAAACCTGCAAATAAATGTTAAAAACAGGGCAAGGCCCCACAGTGGGTGCCCAAATGTAGATAGGGAGATAATCAATCCGATTTAATGTAATGAAAACAATAAATTAAATTAAATCCTATCAAGCACAATAGAGTACGAAACGATATGAAAATTAAAATAAGAAGCAAAACGCAAACCGATCTCCATGCTAAACCCAATTTATCTCCATTACTCTTCTCCACCTGCACAAGGATGCAATATTTTGAAGGTTGATAATAGAGGAATGTTGGTTGCTCAATTTTGCAGCATAACAACCTGATGAAGATGATAGATGGCGATTGAAGACTGATTTTGACAGAGTGAAGATGCTAGAAGAAGATTCAATTCAAATGGCTTGTGAAAGGTTTGATTTATAGATTTTCGATGGCAAAAGCTTAGTTGGAAAAGATCAACGGTTGAGACTCAGTTTGGTAAGATGAACGGTAAGAGATTTTTTTGAGAGTTGAGAGAGAGATAGAAGGTTTCCTCTTCTTCAAATTTTCTCATTCAGATTCGAAGGAAGGTTTCCATTTGAAGAATAGGTTGAAATGAATTTCATAATTAAATAAATTAATTTATTTAATTATATGTGGGGATGAAATTAGAAGTTCACATAATTAAATAAGTAATATTTAATTATGTGTGAGAGATGATTTTAGAAGGTAATTAAATATTTAAAATATTTAATTATTTATGGAGGGAGAAATGGTATTAAATTAAATATTTATAATATTTAATTTAACTATGAGATGAAGAGTGTGTTCGAAGGAATATTCCCTTATTTGAATTCAAATATTCAAATTTAGAATAATATGATAATTAATATAAATAAATTGTAAAATTTATTTAATTTAATTAAGATGAATATGGAATATGGTAATAATTAAATAAATTTATTTATTTAATTAAGATAGAAGAATTATAAAAGTGAACAATATAAATAAATAATTAAATTTATTTATATGTAGATTGAATTACAGATTTAACTTAATAACTTGTATTTAATTAATTACCAGACTTATTATAATGTAACCATTTTTAGGTGCATACAACCTTAACTACCTCATTCTTATTCATTTGTTTTGCAAACAAGCATTTTCATTCCAAGAGGCTGAGCTTTCATTTTTTCTTGTTGGATTGAAAGCGGACCGTGACACAACTTTATTTTTTCAAAAATTGTTCAACATCATTGAGCTAAGAATTTATCACACATTTGCAGAGAAACAAAGGAGTACTACAAACTAAAACACATTACACTTCAGTTCTCACTGACTTGATGTACTCTCCAACATCTCTCTTCTCTCATGTGGAGAGTTAGAACTGCTTGGACATGCCTTTGCATCATTAGGGAAGTTTTTCTCTTTTTGACAATGTCAAAAGCATGGCTACATACAAATTAGGCAAAAGACCCTTCCTTTTAGATTAGCAATGCATGGAAGTGTAGACATGCAAATTTTACATTATGCATTCGATCGGATTCAGTCAAATTAGGTCTCACATTAGGCAAATTCATCACTTTCATCCATTCATTAAATCATCTCATTTATCAAATAAACATTATCATTCAACCTTCATCTTGCATCATCCACTTAATTAAATAAATCAGGAATCCATTTAAATCAAATCTTAAATTATATTCCATCATTTTCTGATTTAAATAAATCAATTATCAAAGTCTTGAGAGTCAAATCATCTGATCAGCACTAAATCAGCATAATCATCATCTAACCCTGATTAAAAGTTAATCCCATCCCACTTGCATTCTCTAGATCTAGCCACTTGCACAATAAATCAATTTTATTGATTTATTAAAACCTCATTTTCCCTCAACATGACAAGTCAAACATGGCATTTATTGCTCTTTTTTCTTGTCCCCCTCTCAAAATTTATTGCAAATTTGAATTCAAATTCTCCCCCTCTTGGGCACTCTTCCCAAATCTTGCATAACCATTGACCACTCACCATTTGACAAGTGTCCTTCTCTCATTGGCTTGATCTTAGTCCCACATTGGTCCCTCTTCAACACTTAGCATTTTGAAAATCTTTAAATACAAGCTTCATCTTTGAGCAAATCCTCCACAATCTCTTGCAAGGTCACTCTCTTCATTTGAGATTTGATCTTGTCTACTTAGCATTTCCATATCAATAGCAATCATCATCATCTAAGCTTATCAATCAAGGATTGGGAAAGGGTCACTAGCACATGTGACACCAATCCAATATGAGATAGAGTTGGATTCTTGCTTCTTTGTGCTTTCACTTAGTTTTGGATTGCATTATGAAGCATGATTCAATATTTCATATGGATTCTATATCTATTTGCTTGATTTAACTAACAATACTCATGCTTGTTTGTTTTTGAGCAAAATGTAGATTTAGGGTCTACAGGAAGATTCAAAAAGTATCCTTGATATTACAAAAAGGTATGTGTTGATACACTTTGCGTGAACAAGAAGACTCTAAAAGCGACCTCTAAATCACTTCAAACACCTTAACTACCTCATTCTTATTCATTTTTTTGCAAACAAGCATTTTCATTCCAAGAGGTTGAGCTTTCATTTTTGCTTTCAAAGAAAAATCTTCCTATGCCACTGTTACATTGCATAGGTAAACCATATTTTGTATTGTGGACCTATATTAAGCTACCACTCTCAAGACCAATGTTACAATGATACAAAATAATGTTTGAGATTGCAAGAAGACATCAAAATGGCTAGTGTACTAAAAAATTCTTATGATTTTTGAAGAATGCTGATAAATCTACTCAGTTGTCTTCTTTTTTCAATATCATACAAATTGAACCCTGGCATCAATAGACTCTATATATCAAGCAACCACAATTCAAGTTTCAACGATGAATATTTATCATGCATGTTTTAAATGACATTCAAGTTTATGGTGGTTTTTTGTTAATATGATGTTATGTGATATTCTAATCCTAATTCATGCTTCTAGGCTGCATATATATATATATATATATATATATATATATATATATATATATATATATATATATAAAATTATTTTTTACATGTTTTCTCCATTGTTCGGCCCCTACACCACAAGTAAATGGCTGCATAGTGTGTGGCATGAGGGGGCAGCAGGCCTAAGACCCCTTTAAAGTTTGTTCGAGTGATTTCTTTTCATTTTTGTGAGTTTTGTGCCAAGTTTCCTCAAAGAGTGTGGTCTCATAGAATTCCATGACAAGCTAATGCAATTGATAGCTGCTCCTAGTTATTAGTTATGTAATGTGAAGTAATTGCATAACTGTTTAGGTTGACTTTGTAAAAACTATATTGTTATTGAATTTTTTTCATCTATCAGCATCTAGTTGTTACTTATGCAATGTGAAGTAATGCTTTGAGTTTGAAAGATGTGCAATGCAATGTAATCAACAATATGAATATAAACTATATAATATAACCATTCTTTTTATGCTATTGTACATTGATATTTAACCATTGCTCACTTGATTAAATTTTCAAAGAGTTTAATCATGCACATGAGGAAGAAATTAAATTTCGATTGTCAACTTCTATATATCAAATTATCCAATAATCTTGTGTGTATCTCCATATACAAAAATGGCATCAACGCCAACTCAAACACATTTTTACAAAATGTGGCATATGCCATCTCGATGTCTATTCAAAATTTACATGCAAAAATGTCTATCTCATCCTAAACTATTGGTGGATCATCAAAATGGAGCCTCTTTGCAGTACTCATTGGCTTTGAAGGTAGCTACACAAGAAAAATTCAAACCACAATTAAGATTAGTTATACTATATGATTTAAAATTGAATAATTAACATCGAAATCAATATACATTGAATTATAATTGAACTCTAAAACTGTAATCTTGATTACCTAAAATATCCGTCTCTTCAAAGGGTCAGGAGTCCTAGAATATGCCCCTCTCAAAGAACCGACCAAACCAACTTTTGTACTGTCAATCTATATATGTGAAAAAAAACATAAAATTGATCCAAGTTAGCATACAATTGTCGATAATAGGAACATATAAATACCAAACACAAAATAAAATAAACACACACCTCTTTAGGGTGATCTTTTTCTTTATCTCCTTTAGGTGTTTCAACACCTCCTCCTTGAGGTGTTTCAACACCTACTCCTTCAAGTGTTCCAATACGTACTCCTTCAGGCGTTGTGGCACTTGTCAACAACGATGTATAGCTCATAATTGCCTGTACATAAAAATGACAAGTACATATGAAACTACCAATCTATATTGATGTATGTATAATTGATCTTAAAATTATTAATTCAATTGAATTTGAGTTCAATTACCTTCCCCTTATCTAACATTGCACTTCCATAATCTGGACAAGGCTGCACCTTGCTCACACTTGTCAACAACGATGTATAGCTCATAACTGCCTGTACATAAAAATGACAAGTACATATGAAACTACCAATCTATGTCGATGTATGTATAATCAATATAAGATCTTAAAATTCTTAATTCAATTGAATTTGAGTTCAATTACCTTCCCCATATCTAACATTGCACTTTCATAATCTAGACAAGGTTGCACCTCACTTGCACTAGGTATTTCCTACAAGAGGAAAATAAGATAAACATATAAGTTATTATATAATTTCATTTATGACAATTCAAATGACAAACAAGTATATAATAAAAAAATATAAATGAGTGAGTGCGAAAATATATATTGTGTGCGTGTCGAGGCCAAATGAAATGGCCCTAAGGGTGCTATTAGTCACCTGTGCGAGCTCCTCCTCAGACATCAACTATTAAATAGACCATGTAAATAAATATTAGTACATTATACTATCTCTTATTAATATTCATTTAAAAACAAATGCAAGTTATGAATTTACAACTTAAATCTTACCTGTGTGACTATTCCAATGCCCCCCTCTCTAGCAGGAGAGGACTATGTAGGGTGCGCTCCACTCCCCTGAGTCTAATCTATAATGTCCACATTATGGAGGTCATAATCAGAAGTGTCCAAGGGATGCTCGGCGGACTGTAGAAGAGGACCCAAGCATATCTGGCGGCACATGGAACAAGTATGTGGCACACAAATATGTGGACCTGATGAGGATGATGCAACAACACTCGAACCATCGCCAACATCACCAGAATGTGGTTGAGCTACTGTAGAAGCATGCGAAACCAAAAGGCCACTCAAAGAGTGAATAGCCTGGATAGTTTGTGTGGTCGCATCCTGCATAATATCTGGATGATATATTGGAGGTGGCAGAGGAAGGGGAGGAGGGGGGACATATGGGCATGGGACTACTCTAACTACCCCTGGTCTATCCTGGGGCATACCTCCATCAATGCCTTGGAAGGTTTTAATGTCAAAGTAATTGACATGATGCCCTAACACAAACTCAGCATATAATTTTTTAATAAAGTAAAATGGTATATCACAATTGTTGTTCGGTGGTTTATCAAAAACCATACACCAACGATCCCAAAAGTTATCTACAATGTCCCTATGCATGCACCATTTAATAGAAATTTTTGGTTTATTAACATTAACTCACAAACCAGTGCGAGGGTTAACAAATAAAGAGGCTATTTGGGCTTTGGTTATTTCGAGATCTTTAATTTTTGCAATTTTTCACCAATTAATTCTTCAATTGATGGTTGCGAAGGTGGTGGAGTGTTTGGTATTTGTGCATTTTCTTTCTCAACTGGCGGATCATTTGAATTTGTGCATTTTCATTTTTCAGCAGCCATAATGCCCGATTAAAGTTAAAAACTAATTAATCTAATTGAAATTAGACAATATAAATGAAAATATTGTTAAAATACCCAAGTTTAAAAAAAAAACAAAAAAAAACCCTACTTTTTAACAAAAATCTATAAAATTCTCTAATTTTTAATACAAATACATAAACAACACTATTTTAAAATCAAAATCCATAAAAAAACATTCATTTTTAATCAAAATCCATTCTAAACTCAAAATTTTCATAAAAATTCAATCAAAAACCCTATTTTGAAAAAAAAATCCATAAAAAACTAACTAAAATTATACAAATCTAATTCAAAATTTGATCAAAGCAAAGAAAAATCTAAAATCTAACCTTTTCAAAATAGATATTGGATAAATCAGATATTTGATATGCAGAGAACCTCCTCACTGTGCATCGCCACCTATTTGTGAATGTCAAATGATTTTAACAGGCTTGATTTTTATATATATATGTTTGCTTCAAATTGGATATCCGATATGGAGATCTTCGTTTGGTTTTTTCTTTGGAGGTGTGTACTGACACCCAAGCCACAAAAAATTCAACTCGCCATTTTCGCATTTTTGGGTCAATGAAAAACGTATTTTTTTCCCCATTGCCACTTTTTGGCCCATCATGATCCTGCACATACCCCATTGAAGAAGAGTATCATAGAAAAACAATCAATCATCAGGGAACTTCAGTCCCAAACAGAATCAGGAGAAGATCAAATACACAAAACTTCAACAATTCACTTTCATTCACCAAAAATCCATTAATTCCTCTTGAAACCATAAGGCTATCAAACATCACCAACACGAAATTAGTATTTCAAACCCTTTATTAGATTCCAATTCAACTTATCCACCATCAAAATGTCTGTAACAATCAATAACTAGATTTGAATAACTGAAATCAGTCCATACTCTCTACAAGTACCAATCCTCTCATCTTAGCAACTTACTTTACAAGGATAATTAACAACAATCCAATTATCACTTACTCAAACAACTTGAACATGTTCTTGACACAAATACTTACTCACCAATCATTAACCCATCAAACTTTCCCTTGGTTGCAATCTATATGCCTTTTTCCACATAGGATTCACCTTGCTCAATACATCAAGTCCTTCAACCTACCTTCAAGCCTCTATCAAACACTTAGGTATCATTTGTAACATCAATAAAGAAGCATTAGATCATAATCTAAACACTGTTTTATCAAAATATTAGGTTCTATATTCAAATTACCATTTTGCACAAAGAAACCAACATGCCCCAATCAACAATTCCAAATAGTTAATCTTCTAAACTCCTTCCAAGCATTTAGGCACCTTTACTAATTACATTTAGACAAGTTCCCATCATAAAACATCCATTCTTTCACTATTTGACAGATTCACATCTTATGAGCAATCTACACACCAATCTACTAGTAGGAAGATCTTTGAAAGAATATTTAAAAAAAAAAAAACTACAGGGTTTCATTGAAATTTCGACGAACATAGCCCGACGAACCACAAAAAGTTGCGACAAGGTTGCTATACACGCGACATAGTTTTCATCATAATGGAAACGACAGTTTGCTCCACCTCGTCGAAAAATGGACGAACGTTTAGTGTTATTTCGACGATTTTGACGAACGTAGCCCGACGAACCACAAAAAATTGCAATGAGGTTGTTGTACACGTGGCATAGTTTTCATCGTAATGGCAATGACGGTTTGCTCCACCTCATTGGAAAATGGATGAATGTTTGGTGTTATTTCGATGATTTCAAACGGGTGTTCTGCAACGTTTTGTGATTTTTTTCATTGATAGATGGACGAAGTTACGTTGATTTTGCAACAGACACCACCAACATTTTCTATGGCACTAATTGACGATGCTGGGTCGTGGTTTCGACGTATAAAAATTGGTCGTTAAAGTGACAAAATTTAAATCAGTGTTGCGTCGGTAAGTCGACGATATTTTGTCGATGTGTCAACAAACATTTGTCAAAATTTGTAGTCAAATACAGAAGTGCCATGCATAAGGTTAAGAGGGTCTTGGTAGATAATGGCTCTGCCCTAAATCTATGCACTTTAAAATTCATAAAATAGCTAGGGTACACTCAAACTAACTTAGACAATTAGGTCATCACAATCAAGGCATATGACAATGCATAAAGAGACTCAGAGGGTATCATTTGCCTTCCTATTCAGGTTGGCTCAGTCGTGCAATATACCACTTGCCATGTTCTTGATCTAAACTTATCATACAACCTTCTCCTTGGCCGACCATGGCTTCATGCCATGGTAGCCTTCCCTTCCACTTATCATCAGTGCCTGAAGTTTCCACATAATGGGGTTGAGATTACCATCCATGCTGACCCCCAGCCTTTCGAATATTGTCATGCTCTTGAGGCTTCTTTCCCAAATTCACGATATTGTCTGGGAGTAGAAGTGGGAGCTCCTCGGGCATCACCCTCAATTCCATCTTCTAATCCATCATCCAATACATCCTCCACCCTATCCTTCACATCTGATTCCACCATCACCAAAGTCTAGATCATTGAAAAGGGTTGTGGGGAGTATGAGATGCGTACTGCGCTTAACGTGGCAACAATGCCCCTATCTCCTTGCACTTATGGACAACTGTTTGATTTTGTATAGAAGGAAGAATAAAAAACAAAAACCATCAACTCCAAGAATGTAGGTTCCACAAAATTTCAATCTCGAGGCACATTACAAGATCAGACAAATGAAGAAATCAACCAATGGGTTTATAGAGAGGAGCCTAAACCCTAGCCTCCCCTTATTGAGAACTTCCAAAAAGTTTATCCTCATGTTTCTAAGTTAGCAGAAAAGTATAATTATCAGGGGGGGAGGGCTCAGTGTTGATGAACACAGAATGAGAAAGCCTATTGAAACACCCACATGTCCTAAACATCTGGGTCTCAGCTACAACAAGAAACAAAAGGGATTCATGGCATCCACTAGTACTTCGAATAATGTTAACTCGAAAACCGATTTTCTTGAGGACATACCCAAAGAAGAGTTTATCATACTTTCTTACGATGATTTGCATTTTCCTTCCCTCTTCGAATCTACATTTGTTTTCTCCATTATCCTTTCACTCTGTCACCCTAACCTTATTGATGGGGACCTACGAGGAAGTGCACCAATTGATATATTTCCTTTGGAGGAAGCGTATGTAAATCTATGGGATTGGGGGAAGATTAACACCCTAGCTGTAAAAGTAAAAAGAAACAAAACAAAAAAAAATCATGTAGTAAAAACCTTTTTGAGGCACTTCTTACCTCAACAAAAGTAAAAATAAAGGGTGTATCCTCTGGAAAAAATGTTGATGAGGCGCTAGAGGACGGGGATGCTCATCTTCCCCTTATAGGTACTCACTTTGCTAAATGGTCTTCGATCTTGATTGAAGAGATACAAGAAGTCAATCTAGGCACAAAAGAAGAACCTAAAATTACCTATGTGGAAAAATCCTTGTCCGAAGAGGAGTATCATGTCATTGTCAATTTGCTAAAAGAAGGCATCATCAACTTTGCATGGTCTTGTTCCAATATGCCAAGGTTGGATCTCATTTTGGTTGTCCACCATCTTGATGTCCATTCAGATGCTGAGCTATTCAAACAAAAGCTCAGAAAAATGCATCCACAAGTGGCTTTGCTTGTGAAAGTCAAGCTAGAAAAACCATTGGCAGCCATGTTTATCAGGCCAATTGATTACTCAGATTGGATATCAAATATAGCACTTGTGGCTAAGCCCGCTGGGGGAATTATAATTTGCACAACCTTTAGGGATCTAAATAAAGCTTTTCTGAAAGATAACTTTCCACTTCCCAATATTGATATGTTAGTGGATCTTACAGTAGGGCACGCCATGCTATCCCTCATGGATGGATTTTCTGGGTATAACCAAATTCAAATTGCACCTGAAGACTAGCATAAAACTTCTTTCACTACCCCTGGGGTACGTTATGTTACAATGTCACACCCTTTGGTCTTAAGAATGTGGGGGCAACATATCAGTGTCCAATGACAGTTATCTTCCATGATCTTATCCATATTATAATGGAAGACTATGTTGATGGTCTACTGGGAAAGTCAAAAACTAGATAAGATCACTCTAGAGTCTTGAGGCAGATCTTTGATTGGTTGGAACAATATAAGATGCAATTAAATCCTAAGAAGTGTGTTTTTGGTGTCACATCCCACAAACTACTAGGCTTCATTGTGTCTAGAAGGGGTATCGAGGTTGATCCAACAAAAGTTAAGGTTGTAATAGAAATTCCCCCACCCAAGAATCTAAAATAGTTAAGAAGCTTACAAGGGAAATTGTAGTCTATTAGGCGCTTCATCGCCCAACTTGCCAAAAAATGTCATTCTTTTACTCATCTCTTGTGTAAAGATAGAATTTTCAAATGGGATCCGTAATGTTAGAAAGGATTTGATAAGATCAAGGAATATCTCACCAACCCACCAATCTTAATGCCTCCCATTCCTAGCAAGCCATTACTATTATGTATTTCAACCAATTCAGTTACACTGGGGGCATTGTTGGCCCAACATGACGAGTCTTCCAAAGAATGAGCCATCTATTACATTAGTCATACAATCATGGGATACAAGCTTAACTATTCTCCCATGGAGAAGGCTTACCTAGTTATTATTTTCAATTCATAGAAGCTATGTCATTACATGCTTAGCCATCCAATCAAACTGATATCCAAAGTTGACCCACTCAAATATTTGTTATCAAGAAATCATTAACTGGGTGCATGGCTAAGTGGGTTATGCTCCTTAGTGAATTCAAAATTGAATATGTGGACCACAAGGCAATCAAAGGACATGTTATTGTCGATCAGTTGGCTGATGCTCCCCTTGTAGATGGTTAGCCATTAGTGGCTAAATTTCCTAATGAATTAGTTTTCACTATCTCAGAATCAGATACCTAGACGCTATACTTTGATGGGTCATACACTCAAAATGGAGCTAGTGTGGGTATCATTTTTATCACCCTCAAGGTGACTACATCCCAAAATCATTTAGATTGGCATTCCCATGCACAAACAACATTACTGAGTACAGAGCTTTGATCACAGGTCTTAGAATTGTCATCCAATGGAACATAACTCATCTTCATTTTTATGGTGATTCATAGTTGATAATCAAAC
The DNA here is from genome assembly GCA_007258455.2 of Sequoia sempervirens. Lineage (NCBI taxonomy): Eukaryota > Viridiplantae > Streptophyta > Pinopsida > Cupressales > Cupressaceae > Sequoia > Sequoia sempervirens. The sequence continues at coordinate 57,225,067 of VDFB02270651.1, read as the reverse complement.
AAGTCAATGATGAGTTTTAGACTAAGGATGATAAGATTCTCCCTTATAAGCACATGATGGTCGATGAATTAAAGAAATACTTCAGTCATATCTAGTTTGAGCAAGTCCCTAGATTGTAGAACAAAGCTGTCAATGCAATGGCCACCATTGGTTCCCTTATTAAGCCTAGAGATCAAACATATTGTGAGTTCTTGGTGGAACATTTATTAATCCCATCATATGACATTCCAGACAATGAAATGGTGTGCGACATCGTAGGTCCCCAATCTCCCTGGTACCATTATATTTACACCCACCTTTATGATAATATTCTACTGCCAAATCTAACTCGCAATCAACATAAATCTTTCATCCAACACACTTTTGTTGATGGGTGTTTTATGCACTTCTCAACATAGGCAATGCATTAGCGCACTACCTCTCTTGAAAGGAAATCTCCAATGACAAGTTGCTGAAAATTACCCCAAGGTCTCTCGGGTGTCAAGTCATGACTTGCTTGGAATATCTCAATGGGTCCAATGTGATCTTGTTGGTAATCACAGGGTAGCCTTACGTAAGTTAATTTGGAGGGCAATTTGTCATTTAAATGAAGTTCTTAAGATGTGGAAATTGATGTACAATTGTTGTAGGTTCAAAGCAGTAGTCCAAAACTCTATTTCATCATAATATTTGGGTTTACAATGTGCAATGAACCTTGTCTAATGTTACTATTTAAAGAAAATTCAAAAGGGAAGGGAAGAGAGTAAGTTCCTAGACCTGAAACTACTGACAAACAGTGATAATGGAAGACTCTACAGTGGACAACCTTCCCAAAACTAAGTTCCACTTAACCAGATTAACTCACAGTCTCATGAAACTAGTGCAATCTTCTAAGGTATGTAGATTTTCAATCATTCACTCATTATAAATCATGAATAAAAGATAAAATTTTAGTGTAGCATTCAATTTATGTCCAGACTAACTTTACACTGTTGTTTGTCATCAACAAACAACAAAAAGTATGGACAAGGAAGGGCATCAACACACAACAAAATTCTTCAATACCAATGAACAATATTAGCTAACTTACTAAAGCATATAAAACTCATGGAACAACAATGTAAATCTATTCAAGTTCACTAACTAGGAGGAGAAGAGTCATGCAACATGAAATTGGAACTTAAGAATCCACCAAATAAATGAATTTCTATTAAAATTCTAGTAGCATGTCTTTACAAAAACTCAACTCTCTCTTGAAAATGAGAGACCCCCTATTTATAGTGTCCAAAAATAAAAATGAATGGCCAAGATTTAATCTCATTGTGTGGCCAAGATTCACTACAGATTAGGGTTTCACCTACCCCTCAAATATTTTACAATATAAAATACATTTTTGTCCTCTAGCCTATTATGTCTTCTAGTGGCTAGCACTGTAGCTCTTTTGTCTTTTAGCTGATTTCCTTTTGTTGCAGCTACATTGTGAGGAATTCATCATCTATGATCAAATTTCCTTCACTTTTCTTGATGGTGGCATACTCCATGAATTTTCCCATTAAAATCTGAAGCTTATCCTTCTAAATAATCTCGGACTGGAGGATCTGAAAAATGGAATTTCTTAGCACGATTGGCTATCTCCTCGCCATGTTCTGTGCACTTTGGAGTGACATGTTTTTTTCTTGATGCTCTCTTGCCCATTCGAGATCAAGCTCGATCTCGTGTAACACTTTTTCTAGCACCTCACTCTGAGGGTCAAGGGCCATTTTCCATGTTTCAACCAACCAGTGATCATCTTTGAGGATGCCAAATTCCTTTTCCCAGGCTTTCTCTGGTTTTTTGAGTTCAACTTCAACCTTTGGGTTGGTGATTATGTAGAATTCAGCGTAGCGGAGACATAATTTCTCCATCACCTCCAATTGTTGTTGTATAAGCCTGAACTTGTTAGTCATTTTGATGGCGTGCCCTATGCCCATATCGTCATTGTAGATCACCCATCAGAACCATTCTTTAGTGGACTTTATCCAATTTTTTCTTCTTTCCAACTTGCTGATGTGTTCTTTGGACAACAGTTGTGGTGGCGTTAATGACATGGTGGGTAGCTCTTTAGTCGATGAACATTGTTGGATGTAGGCAATCAGATCCACCACCTGTGCTTTTAGCTCCTCCTTAGAGGATTTTTCCTTATGTATTTGATGCACAATGGTGGCAACAGATCCCTGAAGATGGTCGATTTTCTGCTCCCTCGTAGCTGTCCCCAGATCAACGGTGGAAATACTATAGATGACCCCTTCTCCCACCATTGGAGTAGCTATCTGCATAGTTCTTGATCTTGATGCATCCATTGTCAGATGGGATCTAACCTTGGGTTTCTTCTCCTTCTTTGTGCTTATTTGTGCTCGAGACAAGATGGCCTCAAGTCTCGCCTTTGGATCCATAGGGGTCGAGGTTTTCTTCTCCAATTGCTTTTCTAGTGACTCAAGCATCTAGGACCCTTCTTTTGGTGATTCATTATCACCTTCTTCTACTTGAATATGCCAAATTTCTATTTCTTTGTTTCCTGGAACCTCTTGTTTTGTCCTTTCTTCCTCTTCTTCATCTGAATCTCGGATGAACATAGTTTCTTTCTCCAAAGGTTCAGTGGTGAATGTGTGTTCCTTGGGGCTATCTTCCCCTTCAAAAGACTTATCTTCTTCTTCTTCGTGTTGCCCATGCTCTTCATGATGCTTCGCTTCCAGGCTCTTTCTTGTTTCAGCCTCTTCTTGAGGCTTGTCTTCTTTTTTCTTTTCCTCTTCCTTTTCTTCTTCTTCATGCAAAGGAGGAATTTCTTCTTTTAGGCCTCTGATCACGTTTAGGGAAGAAATTTATAAAATATAAAATTTGATATCCACCTCCAACTACAAAAAAATGGTGCCATAAATGGATAGAGAAAAATCGTGCCTCTTCACAGGAAAAATTGCCTTCCACAGAGAAATTCCATAGCCCAATGGAAGAATTATGCGACCTGAGGGAAAAAAAATTGTGGCTTCTTAGAAAGAGAATCGCGCTCCAAATACTCCTACGACCTCAGAATTCACAAGGAAAATCAAAGGAAATCAACCTCTTCAAATTGAAATTCACGGCCACTGAAGTTGCTTGAATCACCCTTTGTGAATGCGCCCAACCCTAACACACTCGACCAACACTTATAAATCTGTTTTGGATGGTATTCACACCCAACAAGAACTGTAGACAATCTCACAAGGGTTTCATGACCTCATTCAAAGTATCACGACAAAGATAACATTACTATGCCTCCCTAAAACAAAATTGTAGTCTCCAAAGGAAGAATTTTGCACCTCTGATGAATCACGCCTGCAATGAAGAAAATCATAGCTCCCAGTTTTATCAAATAATCATGGCCCAAATAGAAAAATGTGCCTCCAAATAGTGATTTCAGGCCAATCGATGCTAACAAAGATGCCTTCCACAGTCAGAATGAAGAAAAACGCCTCGACTCCCTATTGCAACCACCAATAAAAACTTGCAACTAAGAATCATGACATGCAAAAATACCCCTAAGTTAACTTATGATAATTTGAACGGTAAAACCATTCACTCTAACATGGATGCCAATATCTTTTTAAAGAAAGTTTAAAAGGACCTAATAAAAAAGAAAGTAGAAGTAGAAAAACGAGAATAGAACATAGAGGAAATGAGAAAAACTATGTAATATAAGTTGGCAAAAGTAGAAAAAGAAATAATGTCTTCCAAGCACAAAGTATTTGAAACTCACTAGCAAACAATGATTCTTATAAACTATAATATTTGGAAATAAATTATCCAAAAGACTAATGATTTGAATAAAATATTTGAATTCATTGATGGTCTCCTGGTACAATTTAACAAACTCACAAAATGACATAACAATGAATTAATATGTAAGGGAATTCACGTGAGTGATGCCTTGATACACGAATCATCTATCATTCAAAAGCATAGGAAGCTAATGAAACATAGAAATTGTGGAATTAGTGTAGAAAAATGTGTGGAGCTACATGAAGAGATGGAAAATCTCACAAAGTCAACTTCTCTAATGGTTTTGACCAAAAAAAATGTCATTACAAAGTATACTTTAAATAGGAAAATGGAAGATATAATGAAGCAAGATAAAGACTAGTTTCTTGATAATATAGATAAGACAAACTTTTTTGGTTTCATTAAACTATTGATAACCTAAAAACTAAGTTTGCATTGTACAATAAAAGAAAGCTCCACTCTCATTTATGAATTGTTAACAAATTTACATGGTAGTCACTATGAATTAGAGTAAATTGCACTTCCAACGTATGAAGAGTAGAACATGCTAAGCCAAATGATATGCTAGTCATTGCCAATGTAGAGTACAATGATGCATTTCTTTTACTTCGTATTTTTTTCAAAATACAATTTTACATTTTTAAGTATTGAGAAATTAAACAAAGTTTAAGTCATAATATAATAATATGAAGTGTTTGCACAAGAAATATTGATCGACAAAATAGATACCTCTATTTTATCATTGGGTATGTGCAGGATCATGATGGGCCAAAAAGTGGCGATATGATGGGTATGTGTAGGGTATGTGGCTGACGACTTTTTTTTTTACCCAAAATTGATGAAACAAAAAGGGTTTTTAAAGGAGATTCTCAACTTTCCACCAACATAAATTATGTTTTACTTTGAATTTGATAAATAATTATTATTCATTTTCTATTTGAATTATGAGTAAAGTCTTGATTGATAGGTTGATTTAAAAATATCTATAGCTTTCAAACTGTATCACATTTTTTAAATCCAAAACATGCGTCACATTCTATGCTTCACATACTATAGGATTAAAAAAATAAAAATTCATGAAGTTTTGACCAAGTTAAGGTGGTTAGACATAAGAGTTTTTATATTTTTAAAAGTTGTAATAAAAATTCATAATTAATTATTTACTTGGAAAAAAATTACAAAAAATATGCATCACATTGGGACATGAGTCCTCTACTTATATCCAAAATCTTATAAAAAATATTATCATTTTATTATGGTTAGGGTGGTTAGACAAACACCTACTTATTTTTTCCCTGAAATTTAAGTACTACTTCATTGAAATTTCAAATTTTCACCAAATAGATTTCTTTTTTTTTTAAATAAACCTAGTAGTTTAGAAACTACATTCAATTTGCCATAGATTCTATTCTTACATATTTTTGAAATAATATAGATAACTTATTCAAATTTTTACGTCATGTTGCATAACTTTGATTTTTCTAATTTTTTTGCCACTTAAGGGCCTATTTTTTCCATGATGATCCTGCACATACCCCATTATATTCATATATGCTAATCCTATAATCTAAGTATCTTAAAATTTATTTAGATATAAAAATTATATTCCATTTGTTGTGACCCTTGTGAATGAACAAATAAATACTACAAACACAAATAAATTTTAAAAACAAATTTAAAAGGTTCCAAATTCAACTACAAACATACATAAATTTTCAAATCAAATTTAAAAATTCCAAATTCAAATTTTAGATTTTAAAATAAAATGTTGAAAAATAATAATATATTAATTATTAACTAAAAATGGAAAACTTATATTTATATGACCATTCTTCAACTAATAAATAAAATATTTGACAAATCATCTTCTCATTGCCTATAAGAACCATCTTATTTTTGATATCATTTCCACTTACATGCCTCTTGACCATGTATATCACTCATTTGTATTGCAGGAAAGAATACCCTACTGAAACCACCATCCAGATCTTCCAATCCTTCAATATCGCTAGACACCGGAAACGTCAACTCTATATCCTTGACATACTTTTTCCCTTTTTCATCAACAGACACACATGCACTGGAAATAAGAGTATGAAGACTTGACATGAGCGTTGGTGCATCATTACTCAATTGAAAAATAGAATATCCAGCCAACATATTCCATTTCTCATTAGGAGTGATTCATGCATGACTGCCACGAGATAGGTGTACGAGAGTTTGGCGGATACCTTCCATATTTTGCTCCACCATTTGCCCCACACACACGTACACAATTTGAAATCCCTCGGAAGCCAACTCCACAATTTTCTCTTTCACTATCTCCAAGGCTGCCTTGTTTGAAGGCCAAGACATATCACACATGCTCAATACAAAAGCCAGTTTCCTTGGCCGGGTGACCCCTCAACACACTGTAGATCACCATCATGATGCAAGAATTTTCTCTCTTTACGAAATAATGCGATGGACACAGGATGTTCGTGCAATATGCTTTTCCCATCCTGCACGATCAAAGCGCGTATTTGTTTTATCTCTTTCCACCTCTTTGTCAACATGGGGCTTTCTCGGATACTCAATACCGACAATGTCTATAGGGGTGACAATTTGCACCGCATGTCATCGATGGCCATCAGCTGCCATCCATCCTAACATACCCGTTGTGCCTTCGATGACCGTAGTTGCTAACCTGACATACCTGTTGTGCCAATGTCGTATCTGCTAGCCCTCGTCAGTCCTCGTTCCATACGCCCTAGACTTCCGTGCAGTCTCATTTTTTGATTTATTTGTAATTGTATCTTCCATTTTTTTTATTTGCTGGACAACAACTTTCCCAATTCATGACACATATAATTATATTTATTAAGCACAAATATTACATTTGATTGAATTATATTATGTCTTATATTATTTGAATTTTTTATCTGAGAATTATATTAGGATAAGCGGCTACAAGAATATAATATTATATGATTTTATAATATAATATAAATATAATAATATTATATTTATTATTGATAATTAATTTAGGATTAAAAATATACGTTTCTACAAGAATTTACTTATGACATATAATACAATTTAATGTATATAAGAAATGTAGGATAAATATAAAATATAGTATAATTAAAAATTTATATTATATTATATATTTTGTATAAAAATAATATTTTGTAATAATTTTGCCCTAGGTATCTGAGGTATGGGTTGCTGGCTATGGGGACACTTGACGCATAATTTTTTTTTTTGTAATAATTAATTAATTTATGATGATAAATATATGTTTCAGAATAATTTATTTATGATATATAGTTAAATAATAATTAATATTTTTTATTAACAATTTAAAAATTAATAATAAATAAAATAATTTATTAAAAATAATCAAAAATATCTATACAATATATATTAAACTTAATTATCTATTTTAAAGAAACCATTAAGATTTTATTTAGTATACAAAATAATAAAGATACACTAAAAATATTGTTTTAAAAAAATGATAAAATATTTTTTAATTCAACAGTATATATAGAATATAAATAAAATTTAAAAAATCATGATTTTACATCATGTGAAAAATTATTATACAATTGGTAAAATATATTTATGATGAGAAATATATGTTTCAGAAGAATTTATTTATGATATATAGTTAAATAATAATTAATAATTTTTATTAACAATTTAAAAACTAATAATAAATAAAATATTTTATTAAAAATAATCAAAAATATCTATACAATATATATTAAACTAATAAAAAATCTCTATACAATATATATTAAACTTAATTATCTATTTTAAAGAAACCATGAAAAAATTATATTTAGTATACAAAATAATAAAGATACACTAAAAATATTGTTTTAAAAAAATGATAAAATATTTTTTAATTCAAAAGTATATATAGAATATAAATAAAATTTAAAAAATCATGATTTTACATCATGTGACAAATTATTATACAATTGGTAAAATATATTTTTTGGAAGGTTATTTAGAAAAATGTTTGTTATATGTTTTGGTACGCAGTACATGAGGTAAATTGGCAGGTCATTTAGTAATGATGTTGTGTGTGCAACAAAGGTTTCAATAGAGAAGTGATAGCTTCAAATTAATTATGTATCTACTTACACTAACTTTAAGAGGATGGAATCCATATATTACATTTAGATTTATAAGTTAAAATGTTAGATTTTTCATGAATTAGTACCATTGTTAAGCCCTTAATTTCAATTGTTAGGCTATTAAGTAAATGATGTTGTACACTCAATATACCAGGAATATCCTCTAAATTGATGCCATATTCCTTTGCCATATGACAAACTACAGGAGTAGACAATACCTTTTCCCTATTTTCTATGCTATTCAGAGACTCTCTAGATTGCAAACCAAATTCCTAGGACTCTATGGAGGACCCTTGTATTTGTCCCCAACTTACTAAAGTCTCATGATTTTCATCTACAATTAAATCCACCAAAGTTTCTCCAACCTGATAAATAAAGTATGCATATTATAAAATTTTTCTATATGGAACAATCCATTCTAAATTTTACAAGGTCCATAAAATAAAAAGGAATGAGCATGATGGAGACCATTTACATTACCATGATTGTTAAAGAAGACATTCATATTTACCTGGTAGTGAGTGATGTATATTTCTGCATATAAACGTCTATATATTCCAAAATTTATTTATGCATATGCAATAAAAGTAATGCTTTTGCACTTCAAATCTTTTATTATAGGAAGAATTTATTAATTTAAAAAAAAAAGTTTAGATATTCAAATTTTTAAACAAGTCTAGTATCTGAATACATTAGACAATTTTGCTCATGAAATGCCAATTTGAGAACGTCAATCCCTATAGGAAGCAGGTCATGTTTTCACAAGGATTTCTCTCAAATCATTTTAAGCATAGTTATTTGATATATACCAAAGGGGATATGACCATAAGATCCCCCAGCATAAGATCCACCTTTAACTCTTTCAATTCTTTATGATGGATTTACTACCAATACTTTTAGAAAAAATATTTCATATTATAACAAGGGGATACATCCCTGACACACAAAGTAGGATTTGTTCCCCTTGAAGATATCATGGTTTAACCACCTAACCTTACATGCCAAGAAAAATATTAAAAATGACTATAAAGAAACAAGACCCCTTGTGTCAATCCACAACCTCACCAACAAGGTCACAATATAGAGAAAAATTAGCAAAAGTTCCAAGAAAAGGTATTTCGAGACATGATGAATATGTTTGCAAAAGCTCTCAGCCCAACAAAAAAGCACGTCCATCATCATCCCTGTTCAACAAGAGAAACAATTGAATGCCAAAATCACTACCCCTTTAATGAATCATTAAATGGAGAGCTATTACATTCATATATGTCCCAACTTTAGAGCTTTTTTTAAACATTACCTCATCTCACAATCCATCATAAATAATACTTAGTGAAGTCCACCTTCTAAAGTATATCCATAGTCTGATTGTCCATTCATGAGATAATGGTGAGGATATACACTGCTACCATATACTTACTTACCACATAACACAATTACACTTCGAAGAAAATCATTTAATGCACATAAATCAATAAACCAAACATATGTTTGATATGAATACCTCATGCCAAGATCTTATCCAAGTGTCAATTCCAGGACCTCCTCTTAAACCAACCACCTTGTTGGAGTTGCAATTAGTTTTAGATGATTTCAAATTATGAAAACATAAAATATGTTCAAAAGCTTGGAATTTTCTCAAAGTCATTTCTCTTTGCTTTGGGATGTCAATTTTTTAAAAATACAAAAATACAAAAATAAATTAAAAAATCCAGAAACAAAAATCTTTTTAATGACTATCTATAGCCCATGACAATCATTTTATAAAATTTTAATGAATATTACCATCCCATGATAGTCATTTTTTAAAAATTAATGATATTCATGGGCTATTTGACATTCGTTGTACATCTAAAAAATTTAGATCAACATATAGCCCTATGATGAAGAGATGAGTGTTGAGAAACTTGATCAATAGGTGTCTTAAGAGGGAGGTATATTTCAATTTGCATAAATTATCTCCTAATCACCAAATTTCTTTTGCCAGTTTAAAGCTTATACATGTATGATGTTATATGGTATGAGAGCTATGCTCAATTTTTGGAGATTTAGGGCTATGTTGTTTTCAGGGCTAGACAGAAAAGGATTTCACTCAAAAATAGTAAATATCCATCATTTCATTCCCAAACACCACCAAACACTTTTAACAAGGAAAGAGCACTTGAAACCTCATAAACAAACACCCCTAAAGCTCTGGAAAGATGTTGCAATAGTCTTGGGCTCATTGCAATAAAATCCTCTTGAATCTGGAAACTCCTCTTGTAATAAGCATTAAGTAAAAGTCTTGAATCTAGAAATACCCTACTACCTTCATTTGCCAAGCCAATTTCTTCGAAGTTAGGTTGGAAGAAAGTCTTGTAATAAGTGGTAATCACAGGGTGGACTCACGAAGTTAGGCTGGAAGGAAGTAGGATCACAAAATGGAGTTCCTCGAAGTGGGAAGTTAGTGTACAATTTGTTGCAGGCTCGAACATCAGTTTGAACTCCTATCTTTAGCTTAAGATTTGGCTTTATAATGTGTAATGAACCTTAGCATAGGTTACTTATATTAAAAAAAAGGAAAAGGGCAAGGAAGAGAGAAGGTTCCTAGACCTGAAATTCAGCAATGAAGAGTGATCATGGAGGATTTGACTATGGACAACCTTCCTAAAATAGAATTTCACTTAACCAGATTACTACACAGTCTCATGAAATTTGTGCAAGCTTCAAAGGACTGCAGATATTCAATTATTCATTCACCATAAGCATGAACAAACAATAGAAATTTAGAGCAACTGCTAATCTAAGTCCAAGCTAAATTTACACAACTGTATGTCATCAAAAAACAACCAAAAGTATGGACCAAGAAGGCATCTACCAGCCATCTCTTCTCCATGCTTGGTACATTTTGAAGTGGCTTCCACCATTTGTTTCGATCGAGCGAATGCCCTAGCAACAAAATCCATGAAGAGCGAAGATATGTCATTTGTTGCACTCTCCTCCATCTTCTTATGGAAATATTCTTTAACTTTTTCCACATCTAGTTCCTTGACAAACATATTTTATCATTCATTAATTGGATATAACCTTTGTTTTCTGCCTAATGTTCTTTAGCCCACTCGAGGTCGAACTCGGCTTCATGCAACACCTTTTCCAATACCTCATTCTGATGATGATGAGGTATGTTACAAGAGTGTACAATGACCTTGCTTATATAGACAAGGTGTGATGAAGCTCCAAATACCAAAACATTAAATGACTTGTGTCATTATTAAATGGCATGAGCCATCATTAAATGACCTAAGACACTAATATTTAATAAAACCTAAAAATATAAAATCTTATCTAAATGACTTGAATATTCCTAGGACCTAAGTGGACTTGACATATAAATAAGACTCCACTAATTAACTAGTTAGGAAAATTACCTATTTACACCAACATGTATCCATGGGGTGTGGAGCACCATCTCTTTGTTAAAAGAATATAATTTTCTCAAGGATTAATGGAAAAGATGCAACCAATTTTGAAAACATGTGAAGATATTTGATATAGGAATAGTCATAGACCAAGGACAAGTGTTGATTACAAACCATGACTAAATTTTACAATGAAAGAAAGATAAGAGAGTGGGTTCCGAAAAGTGACAATCAAATTAGGGAAAAAAATCCTTAAAACACAATGCACAAACAAATCTCAAGGTTTAAAAAGTTATAAATCTAACCCTGAGGAATAGGCACACAATTGGATTGCATACATGAGACCAAATGGTTTTATGTTCTTTGCCCTATATTGCAATACTTGTGCTATAATACCCCTTTGTTTTGCTTTCTGGCTGGACAGTGTGTCCTTGGATGCTTTGATGTGCTTTTTGGTTATTGAGATGTTGTATTATGTTTGTGTTATTTGATCACTATTTATAGAGTGATAGTCTATTTGTGTGATGTGATGTATCTTATTTGATGTTTTATTTGGCATGTTTTAATTGGCGTAATGATGATTAGTTATTGAAACACATTATTGCATGAGGTATTTGTTTATGATGGATCTGTCAGTCTATGATGAGTGTATTGGTGAAGGGGACGAGATAGCATTCACTCGCTTGCGAGTGCACTACGATTCCGCGATTTCCTCTTCACGATGTGTTTTATTATATCATATATATGCATGTTCGATATACTCTTTGTTCGCAGGTTGACAGGTACAGGATATCGACTCCACCTAATTTCATGGGTTTGAGCGTGTCTGTAACGCCCCGCCGTGCAAACCCCAATGGAACTAATAACAACAGACAATTTTTTTTTAAAAGAACATAATAACTTACTTAAGTATTCCAATATAACAATGTATTAAGTTACACGACTAATTCCACAGGGGTACACAGAGTGACATTACTACACTAACCCATAACAACGAAAATAAGATAAACATTAATTAAACAATTACGTAAATCTATTCATTCCCATTTCATCATTTAAAATATCTATTAAACAATAACCATATTCATAACATATGTACATATGACAATACATGAAATTATAAAGATATAAGGCATTTATATTACCACAGATATAACACAACTTAACACAACTATTACAAATGATCGTTCCTAAATAAATACATGGCCTGAATATACATTACATCCAAATGATAGTAAAATACAACTATCTGAAAATACATCTCAACAACCACATATACAATTTACAACAAGGTCATCCCAACACATGTGGGAGACAAGTACATTAATGAATACATTACATCTGAAGTATAACATACATCTGGTACAAAGAATTATTGGATCATCAACATCTTCCAAAAACCCGCAATAAAAGATACATCTGCAACAGAAAGGGAACCCAACGGGGTGTGAAGCACGTTCCACCCAACCACCCCCATGCTGAGAGTAGACAAGGAAGGGTCCCCAACCAAGCACGCCTAACAATAACAAAGACTAACTCCAAATAGACAACTTAACATCAAAGACCACTTAGAAACTCAACAACGACAAATCCAAAGGCACAACAACAAACCACATCAGAACATAACAACAAGTCATAATCACAACATCAATGAAACTCAAGACATAATATCAAAGACTATTTCCAACAATAACCAAGGAGAAATCAATAAATCACTTAACCACTACAGACACAATATCACTTAACAACTACAATCACAAAGTCACTTAACAACTACACACAATATCACTTAACACTATAATCACAACATCACTTAACACGACAATCACAACATCACTTAACACGAGGTTACAATGCTTCTAGAGAACAAAGATCAAGTACATTGCACAATAACTGATTAACTGCCGACATAGGAAGAGTGTCATGCATAAATTGCCATGAGTTACCCTGGCTCAACCTTCCTAGGCTACCGGACCCCCATCCTGGGTTACCCTGGCTTGCCTCTACCGGTCGCCGGACCCTCACACAAAACTATGCGTCCCATCTCATCTCGAGCCTTATCATTCACTTGCTTCACGAGAGAGACATTCTTTATCTTTATTAGTGTGAAAGATCCCCATTAATTCTTTTAGATTATCACTTAGTTAAACTCTAGGTGAGTTACCCTGGCGCCCCTTTGTGTGCCAGACCCCCACAAAGAGCCACTCTCCTATCGACAACACACAAGGTACAATACCACAATAGGTAACTAGACAACATAACCTCTCCAATCCAAGGAGGAAACAAAACAAGGAAACTCACTCCGAATCACTGGAGGAAAACAAATACGAAAACACACTCCTTCCAAAGGAGGTACCATTCTCATTTCCCTCTCCTATTTTCTAGGAGGCACAAAACCCCGTTCGTGGAAACCGGGTACAACATCATAGTACAACTCTACACCATTCCCAAGGTAATTCACAAATTGAACCATTACAAGAAGCATCCCACCCTAGAGGACTCATCTGGAAGGCTTACTAGACAATTAACCCCGCTTGCTCAACATTGAGAATGAAAGAAACATGATATAAAAAGAATTCCAGGCAACTCAATATCTAAAGTTAGGGTTACCCAAACCCAGTCAAACAATTACATCACACAAGAAATTAAGTAAATAATTAACATTAATTAAATGAATGACCTCGAGAATAACCAGTTTATTCACAAAGCCTCAAAATTCATTTCAACATACAATAAATTTCATCAATTAAATAAATTATTTACTTGAGGCAATTCAATTTAATTAAAAACACAATTTAATTTAAACTCCTTCGATTACATTATAATTTTAAAATTCTCCTTAAACTTATCATATTAAATTCCCATTCACAACAAGACAAATCTATTACATATATATCCATTTATATGAAATAATCATATAATAAAATTGACAAAATCATATTGCAAAACTTTTATTTTTATAAACATATAAATATATATAAATATATATATATATATATATTTAATATTATATATATATATATAAACTGAATAAATCGAAATAAAACCCACATAAAAACAAAAACAACAAAAAAAAGAATTTAAATTTAGTACCACTGTGGTGGCCGCAGCCCCCACAGCCGGTGGTACTATGTACCACCCTGTGGTGGCCGCAGCCCCCACAGGCGGTGGTACTACCACCCTGTGGTGGCCGCACGCCGGTCGGTGGTACTACGTACCACCTGTGGTGGCCGCAACCCCATAGTGGGGCGTGGGTGGTACGGCCTCGGCCACCACCCCAAATAATTAAAATTTAATTTTTTTTATTATTTTTAAATTTATATTATTATTTTTTAAAATTTTTTTTTTAATAAATGTAAAATTTGTACTTAACAAAACATGAATTTCAAAAATAAAATTCGCCCAAATACTTTTGAAGAACATCTATTTTATTTTTTTATTTTTTTATTTTTTTATATTAAATTTTAATTTGCATGAAAAGAATAGAGAAGAACATGCAAGAATATAAAATTAATTAAATAAGGTTTACTCAATATTCTCAAATATCAACACTATAATATAAAGGTATCTTCAATCTATTGGTTCAGACAAAATAATACTATGTATGTATATTTAATTTTGCTTATATATATATAAATATATCCAAGATTCAAACAATTAAATGACAATAGATTTTTCAATAAATCTAATATAGATCTGACAAGTAAATTTTTCTCTCAATCAAGAATGATTTTTGGTTTTATTTCAAACAATAAATTTCACTACTAACTTATATTGAAGAAATTTCGGATAGGTTCTACTAAAGTTTCCTACAGATGATTTCGAGGGTTTTAATACAAACGAGTTTTCAAAACATAAAACTTCATTCAAACAATTTTCGAAAACATAGCAACCAGATTTGTTTACAGATCTACAAAGTATTAATAATTTAAAAGGAGAAAACCTGGAGTCCTTCGTTTGAAGAAGAAACCCTTCTGTAGCCTCCTCTCAATCTCCTCCTGCCGCTCTCTTTTCTCGATGCTCTGCCTTCAACGTTCTTCTTGAACAATCTTTTCTTTCCAATACCACAATAATTTTACCCAGAAAAACCTCCAAAACTCAAAACTATTTTTCTTTTTTTTTTCAGATCCAAAACAACGGAGCAAAAACCTCTATGTGTGAATCATTCTCTCATAAAAATAATAAATCAAAATAAAGATTCCAAAAAGCTCATCCGCTTTCTTTTTCCAAAAAGCCTCTTTTCTTATTGGTCCTTTTCCAGCTTTTAAAAGCTCACACTTATCTAAAAATTTTAATTAAAAATTAATTATTTACACAAGATATTTTCCACACAAGATTTTCTAATTTAATAATAATAAAAAGATAATATTTAATTATCTTCAACAATATTCATTTAATTATAATTATTTTCACTTTTAATTAATTAAATCACTTTTTAATTTATAATATATTTAAATTTAACCATTTACTAACTCACAATTAAAACAAAACAACAAAACAACTTTAATTAATTATCTTATCAAATAAGATTAATTAATTAAACACTAACCATAGATTAAATAAAAACTCAACAATTAACTACACAACAACAAGGACAAAACTTCAGTCATGACACAACGACTCACAACAAATGACAGACTTGGGACGGGGACACTTCCAAACCTATTCCCTTTTTCAACATTTTACCCATTGGGTTAATTTATTGCTCGCCCTGTCCTACTGAAGCAAGTGGAAACGAGACTTATTCCTGCAATCCTGCATCCAAATAAACGTCAAGTAGCACATGTATATATATAATCAAACATCCTATCATGAGAAGGAATTGCAGTGTAGTAGGGCACTCGTGAATGAGTGATGCTACACTGTCCTCTCACCTACTCTATCCTAACAATTACAATATCAATGACGAACTAACATTTCTAACCAAATTGATCATAAGATAACATGATACTTAACTACTGCATCATAACTAATTATTAAACCATTGCGTTATAAAACAATGCTGAATTCAAATAACATGATCACCATAGAATCATCACATCAACATATAAAACATTAACAAACACCTATTTGAATAAACAATAATCCAATCAACACACAGAGTATCATAAGTCATACTAAAAATGTCATATCAAATGATCATGTCCACTAAAGGAATAACATCATCAAACTTCAAACCAACCAAATCAAACAATAATAGTATCATCATAGTATCAGCGTATCAAGTTAAAGCATAGAAATTAATAAGTCTAACCAGTATGAGGGGTATTACAGTGTCCATCGACCAACGGTAATCGATTGGGAGATAGTAAATAGGTTTTCCATGCCAAGTCGTCACCCTAGTCATAGCGTGTCGTCGGGTTGTCATCGGGTTTAGTTGTTTTAATATGGTTCATTCCTCGGTTATTTATTTAATTTCTTATTATTAAGGTTATTAAATGGCGGGTGTAGTTAAAGTGATGACTAAATATATCTAGTTGCAATGTTGAAATGTTATTTATTTTATTGATTAATTTAATTTAATTAATAAAATAATCTAATCTTGGATTAGATTTAGTTATTGATTTGTAATGCCCCACCACGCAACCCTAGGGGAAGTTGCAATTCACTAACCAAATGCAACAAATTTTTTTTAAAAGTGTAATAACGTACAAGTTCGCTACACATTGCCAACATCCCCTAAGGCTACGAGACAAAGATTACTTAAACCCTAATTAAACAAACAAGGAAAGAAAACATAACATCATTCGATTAAAGAATTAAAGTACATACATTCCATATATGATATAACATCAAGGACCAAACGATACATCACGATATCCAATAACAATTGTTTACATTAAAATTACATCACTCATTCCCCGAATGAGGTAAATCAAATAACCATGATAATTTATTACAATTTCCACCTCGATACAAATGAGGGGTAATGAAATACAAGAATAACAGAAATGAAAGAACTAGAGGAGCAACAGGATCCAACGAGCTCTCCAACATGAAAGTCTCGCCCACACGATCACGAACAAAGCCAACGGTGTAAGGTGCACGTTCCACCCAACCAAGTGAAACCCAAAGGCTCACCCCCCGTGCTAGGAGATAGTAACAAGGATTTCTGGTCAAGACCAAAAACCTCTAGACAAAGGCTAAACATAGCTGAACCGACTCGAATACCAACAACATCACTTAACACAGTACGAAAACTCACAAGACAATACATTGCTTGCAGGTTACATAGAACAAGTACACCATTGTACCACACACAGTAACTGACCAACTGTTGACGTAGGAAGAGTGTCATACATAAATTTCCATGAGTTACCCTAGCTCAACCTTCCTAGGCTACCAGACCCCCATCATGGGTTACCCTGGCTTGCCTCTACCGGCGCCGGACCCTCACGCAAAACTATGCGTCTCATCTCATCTCGAGTCTTAACAATGCATGTTCCATGAGAGAGGCATACTTTAACTTTATTAGTGTGAAGTTTCCCGTTAATTCTTTTAAATTATCACTTGATTACACCCTAGGTGAGTTACCCTGACACCACTTTGGGCGTCGGACCCCCACAAAGGGCCACTCTCCTACTGACAACACTGGGATACAAAACCCCCAATTTAAGGGTAGACGGCATGCACAAACTGAAGACTAATTTCCCACCTTAACACATAAGGTTAAACAACCCGTTCGTAGTACACGGGTAACCAACACATCACACATCCCGTTCGCGATAACCGGGTAACACACCACTACGTCCACGAGCACTACCCAACGCAAAACACACAGTTGGCTAACATATGACAACCCATACTTTTGATAAGACAACCCCAATGGAAGACTTACAAACAAAAAGAAACAAAGGACTTAATTGTCTAGCATCGAGAATTAACAAACATCATTAAAAAAAACATCTCAGGCACATAATTTAACTAATCTTCAGATTTCCTAAATCCAATCCAAGGAAAGACGTAATGCAAGTAATCCATCAAAATATTTAACTTTTCCAAATAAATACTTATACTAATGGTTTTATTTCATATTTCTCGATCACAACCAATGTTTTTAACCAATCAATTTTCAAAATATAACAAGCATCTTATAATAAACAAAAAAAACAAATTAAAAATAAAATAAAATAAAATTAATTTCTCATTCTTTTCAACACACTAAACTTTCACTACACATATTCCCAAAATAAATATACATTAAATATACACATATAATTTATATACTCAATAGGTATATAATTATATACATATTTAAATATTTAAAAAAAAACATAATTAATAAACCCATCTATTAAAAAAAATACAATTATGAATTTCCACCCATATGAAAATATAATACAATATAAATATTATATTATATTTTAAATAACAATTAATAATAAATAAATAAAAACTATAAATATAACATATTATATTATATTTGTATACAATATATATCATATTATATATATATTATATAATATATATGAAACATATATTATATATTATATATATATATAATATATTATATACATAAAAAAAATGAAACTCAAAAGAAAAGGCTCGGTACCAGAGGACAGGGAAACCCCCGCGTAGGAAGGAGGGACGCAGCCCTGCCTCCCTGTGTGGAGGCCGCTGCCTGTGGCAGCGCCTCCCCCACTGCGTGTGGGGGGCGCTGCCCCAGCAGCGTCCTCCACAGGGGCGGCCATGGCTGCCAATCCCCCGCGCAGAACAAACAAAAATTTTATTATATAATTTTTTTTTTAATTCATTTTTTTGAAAAAAAGAAAACACGTGCCTTGTTTCTGGGCGGCCTTAACCAGTAAAAACAAAAACACAGGGTAGGAAGAAAAAAACCAGTCCACTCATTTTGCAAAAACAATGAACACATATATATATATATATATATATATTTATATATGTGTGTGTGCATATATATATATATATTTTCAATATATATATACAATTTTCTCAGATTTACAGTCATATTGAAGACACTCAAACCACAGAAAAAGAATGATAACAATAGAGGTTGTTTTGTTTTCCCTATTTTATTGACAAGATTATTTTTTTTTGTTTTGTTTCAGGTTTGAATGGAGGTTCTTGATGGGTTTTTTCCTCTACATCAAAATTTTGAATTCCATAAACAGTTGAAACAATTTCAAAACAAAATTTTCAAAATAAAATCTGCTCAAATAAGGAAAAAACCTTGTGTTTTTCTCCAAGCTTCAAGATCCTTCAATGGAAGTTTGCCCCCTTCTTGTTCCAAGCTTCTCCAATCTTCAATCCTTTCTTTTCAAATTCTTTCAAGAATTTCCATGCAAATTTGCTCTCCCCATTTTCAAAATTAAAATTTTCAAAATGAACCTGGATTCCTTATGCTATTCTTTCCCCAAATTTGTCAAAGCCCTAAAATGGACTCACCCAACCACATTTATTGCTAATTTAGATATTTTCATTTTTGAAATTTAGTAAAACAATTTCATTTTCCAAATTCATTTGCAACAATTTTCTTTTAAATAAAAATTACATTTGCAACCCAAAAAGGTAATTAAATTTATTTAACCAAATGAATTTGACAATTCACAAATAAGATTATTTTCAAATTTTATTTCTAAAAGCAAAATACAAAACTTAATTCTAATTTTTTTTGATTTAATCCAAAATCCAAAGATGCCAACCCAACCAATTAGATTTAATTTTTTTTTTTCCTTATTAATTTAATTAGTCAATAAAATAATCTTATTCGAAATTAGATTATTTTATTAATTAAATTAAATTAATTAATTAATCACTAACTTCCCAACATTACAATAAGACAAAACAATAATCATATATAAATTTCAAAAGCCATTTAACCCCTTTTAACTTGCAATTTTAAATATAAAGACAAAGGGGAAACTATCAACATAAACACTGAACCCGACTAAGACCGACGACACACTTTGGCTAGGGTGATGGTTTGACACCGAAATCCTAGTTACTATCTCCCAATTGATACCGTTGGTCGATGGACACCCTCAGACCTGTGAAACCAGGTGGAGTTGATGTCCTATACCTGCATCCTGCACACAATACAAGTGTCGAAACATGCATGTGATATATATATTAAAACACACTGTGAAGAGGAAATCGCGGAATCCCAGGGCACTCGCGTGCGAGTGATGTGATCCCGTCCCCTTCACCAATACAATATCACTAACCGACGCATCTAATCATCCATGATATAATCAAAACATAAAGCATCAATAATTCCTATACATGCTAATGTAAGCCATAACATGAAATAATAATAACATCTGAATATAGTACCATCACATCAAAACATAATGTTTACATCGCTTATCAGATAGCGGTTAAAATAACTAAGTTTCATAGTCACAATGCAACAGAAATAAAACATATCATAGAAGAACTCTGTTCGATCAAAAAGCAAAATGGAGGGGTGTTACATGATTAATTAAGTTAATGGTGATAAATTAAATTAAGTTAGTTGTTTTGGCATTATTGGATATTTAGAGTTAAATTGAAAAAATGGAAATAGGTTTTAAATTGCACTTTTTGAAAATTAATAAGTAAAAGAATTTCTTTTCAAAATTTTGAATTCTTTTGTAAAAAGAAATTTTTAAATGCATGAAATTTCATTTGGAAAGTAATTTTGTTTTAAATTTCAAAAAATGAAAATATCTCCAAATTGCAATATATTTAATATGTATGAGATATTTATTTTAGGGTTTTGAAAAATTTGGGGAAAATTCTATTTGAGCAAACAAAATTTCATATAATTTTCAATTTTCCAATTTGGGGAAAAAGTTTTGCTGTGGCTTTGTTGGATTTGAGGAAGAAGGTTTAATTTCTTGGTGGGCTAGAAATAGATTTGGAAGCACCATTTGAATCCTTCTATCTTTGGAGAAAAAAAATAGGTTCTTCTTTGATTTTTGTTTCATTTTGAAAGAGTTTTAAATCTTGTTATGCTGTTGGAAAATTGCTAAATGTTGTTTGAAGATCAATGAACACCCATGTCAAATTTGTTCAATACTTGCAAACTTCTGTTGAAATTTTGGGAAAGAAAACAAAACAAGAATCAAACCATAGAAAATAGGAAAAATAAACAAAAATAATTGTTGTTTGAGCTTGAAATTAAGAAATATGTGCTTGCAATTATTTGGCTGTGTATTTTTTTTTGGAGAAAGATTGCATAACTTCACTATTAATCAATGTAAATTTGCATATATATATATATATGTTGTATATGTGTGTATTGAATTTCAATCTAGGAATTTTCTTTTTCTTTCAAAAATTTTACATAGTTGTTATTTTGTTTTCTGTTGGAGAAAAACCTAGAAAATACAGTTTTTTGTGCTCTATTTTCTTTTGTTTTCTGGGTTTTGATTTTTTTTATAAAAAGAAATAAAAAAAAAAGAGGCAGGGGAAGCCAACCCCCACCGTCGCCCAGCCTCAAGGGAGGTGGACTGTGTGTTAAACACATAGGTTGCACCCCAAAAGGGACACGGACTGTGTGTTAAACACATAGGCCGCTGCCGCAAAAGGGAGGCGGACTGTGTGTTATAGACACAGGCCGCTGCCCATGAGGGAGGCGGGTTGTGTGCATAGCACATAGGCCACCGCCACTGGTGGAGAGGGGCCTGCGTGCCCTAAATTTGGGCAATTCATTTTTATTGTATTTCAAATTTTTATGTTATTTTATTTTATTTTAAATTATATAATATATAATATATATATACATTATATATATAATATTCATATATTATATATATATATAATATGTATATATATTATATATATAATATGTATATATATTATATATATTTATATAATATATTATAATTTAAATAAATGTTTTATTATTATTTATTTTAATTAAATGAGAATGGATTTAAATAAGTTGAAGTTGAAATTAATTTGATAAAAATATATTTAAATAATTTGATTTGGGAATTTTAATAGTTGAATTTAAATATATATAGATGTAATTATATATACGTAGAGTATATATTTTCTTATGTATATTTAATAAACATTATTTTGAGATGATTATGTTATTATAATAGATGCAAAAAAATATTGATGTTGTACTAAAATGATTGTATTTAAAATTTGATTTTGATCATTTTGGGTAATGAAGGAAAACGGATAATATGCACGTGGTTTAATAGATGAATATTTAAATATGTGAAATGGTTATTTGTTTTAATGAAAGGAAATTTTCTTAGGAAAGCGACTATTAATTATTTAGAGTTCTTATTGGTTGCAATGAATGTATGATAAGATTAATTATGTTCATGGGATGAACTGAGAAACTTAAAATATTGTGTTCATAGTTAAACTATTAATTTGATTTTAAAATAGTATATTTAAAAGTACAAATATTGGATTTAAATATAAGGTGTTTAATGGCGAGATTAATTGATTTCAAAATGATTTATTTTGCAAAGGAGAAATAGTTATTTTAAAATGATATGTTTTAAATCGAAAAAGTAAATGTTTATTTTGTTATTATTAAAAACCAATTAGAGAATTAAATATTTGGTTTAAACTTCATCTTTTGCTTGAAAGAGACGTTATGAAATCAATTTTATTAAGGCAATAAATTACTAAATGTTAATGAAGGAAGTGGATTTAGGAAATCCAAACTTAGATTTGATCCTTGTTGATTGCCCTTCTTGAATGTACACTTCGTCTGTTTTTGCTTTGGGAAATTTTTTTTGAAGGGTTGTTAAGTTTTCCATAAGGGGTTTAACTTTTGGGGTTGCATTATCATGTTAGTCAACCTTTGTTTTTCCTTGGTAGTGCGTATAGTTATATCTTGTTGTTTTACCCAATTTTCACGAACGGGGATGGTTTATGCCTCCTTTGGTTCAGGAGTGGATCATGTGTTTCATGCCTCCTGTGGAAGTAGTGGGTTGTATGTTTTGTTGCCTCCAGTGTTTGGAGAGGTTTTTGACCTTTGTTGCCTCCAGTGTTAGGGGAGGGTTTTGACTTTTGTTGTCTCCAGTGTTTGGAGTGAGTTCATTTTGTGTTCCTCCTAGAGTTGGAGTGATTTTATCTTGTTGGTTTACACTTGATATTTCCTTGGTGATTGGTTTTGTTTGGTATGTTGTCAAGTAGAAGAGTGGCTTCTATTAGGGGCCAGAACCCAAAGAGGTAAACTGGGAAACCTCCAGAAGTGGTTTAATCAAGTGATAACTAAATCAATGTACTTAGAAGTTAGGTAGTATTTCACACTAATTAAGATAATTGAGCCTCACTCATGGACACAAGGGCTTGTTTAGACTTGGCATGGGACGAGAAGGCCTAGAATGGTAAGGTCATCTATCTTGTCCTTACGAGAGGTATTTGATTCCGCATGAGTGAGTATGGGTGTCGGGATTCGGTAGAGGCCACCAGGATAACCCATAGTGGGGGTCGGAGCCTAGGAAGATTCCCAGAGGATATCCCATGTCGAGCTATGTTATGACACTCTTTCTATGACAACAGTTGGTATTTGGGTTTATGTGTATAGTCTTCTTATCATACTCGATCTGTTTTATTTTTGGAAGAAATGTGACCTATGTCAGTGATGTTGGAGTTGTACTTGTGTTATCCTTATGGATGTTTGGTTCATGTGTTTGGTTGTGTCAGTGTGAGTTAGCCTATGTCTAGGGGTGGATGGTCTTGTCTAGAATTCCTTGTTACTATCTCCTAGCACGGGGGGTGAGCCTTCGGGTATCACATGTTGGGTGGAACGTGCACCTTAATCCGTTGGGTCATCTTCTTGTTCGTGTGGATGAGGTTTCTAGTTGGAGAGCTCGTGGGATCCAATACTTCCATGCTTTATTCTTTCAGTAATATTGTAATTTTATTACCCCTCATTTGTATCGAGGTGGAAGATGTAGTTTGTAACCTTGTTTATTGGATTTACCTCATTCGGGGAATGAGTGTTGTAATCGTATTGTAAATTATATTATTGGAAACATGTGGTATTTCTTATGCTTTGGTGTAATTTTATCATGTATGGAATGTATGAGTATTTAATTTGTT
The DNA here is from genome assembly GCA_007258455.2 of Sequoia sempervirens. Taxonomy (NCBI): domain Eukaryota; kingdom Viridiplantae; phylum Streptophyta; class Pinopsida; order Cupressales; family Cupressaceae; genus Sequoia; species Sequoia sempervirens. The sequence continues at coordinate 57,200,748 of VDFB02270651.1, read as the reverse complement.
AAGTAATTAAATGTTATGTTTTTAATTCATGTTTCTTGTTTTGGTTTTAAGTAATCTCAGTCTCGTAACCTTAGAGGTTGTTGGCAATGGATAGTGATCTTGCATGTTATTTGTACTAAAAAAAAAAAAAACGTTTGAGTAGTAAATTGCAACTTCCTCTAGGGTTGCATGGCGGGGCATTACATGTGCCAAGATAAACTATTTGTTAAGGGATAAGGATCCCTACACATTAAGGGAGCCCTTTAAGATTACTATGAACATTAAGAGCTAATAAAGGAAAAATACATAAGATGAGTGAGATGATGTTTTTTCCTCAGGACAAATGATAGAGAAGAAAAGCCCATGTGTTAAAAGATAAGCTAGATTAAGTGATGTGTGCTTTAAAATAATTGAGCTACACGGTATATTTAAATGAAAAGGGTTTATCCAATGAAAGGTATAACCATGGTAAGCAAGGAAAAAACCAATAGGTCAACCTCCTACAAATACCATTCTTTACACTCATAGAAATTCTTGGGAACAATAATATTTAGACATGTATATGTTCTAGAATGATAATGTAGGATTAGTTTGTTTTCATGCTCTAGTTAAAGTATTCCTCAAATTATTCTTTTATCCATTGGGTGATCTCACAATAGTGGTTTACAATTTTGGCCAAACTGGACATTGGAATAATTTTTTTTAACTAAATCTTCAATTTCGGGCAACTATAGCGGCTAAACCGTGAGGAATTTGAAGATGATGCAAACTAGAGTTTTGTGAATTTTTTTTGTAAATTATAAATATATTTTTTTCAATTTTTTTTGATTCAGATTGCACTCATTTTTCCATCTCCCTTGAAAACTAGTTTTTTTCAAATAACAACATTTTTAAAAAGTGATGCTCACCGTATAACGCATAAATTTTTTTCCATGAAGGGTAAAATTCTAATTCTTTCAAATTTAGATTTGTAACTCTGATATCTAGTGCTTCCACTTGGTTAGATAGTTTCTTATTGAATATTTTTTCTTTAACCAAGTTCGAAGTCAAACCAATTACAATTCAGACATAGCGTGACCGTATAATGCGTAACTTTTTTGTATGTATCAAAATTTAATTTAATTTTTTTTGGATCAAGGACTTCAATATATGGTGCACTCATATTTTTCATTTTTTTTTTTGATAATCTTCTATTTTTTCACATGTGCAGAACAAAGAGCTTGATTTTCGGTGAAAAAGTACATTCAAAAGAAATAAAAAATAAATATAATAATAAAATTAAATTTATTTAAAATTATACTTTTTGGAAAGCTTATAATAAGGACTACATACTTACAAAAAATATATTTTAAACGAATTCATTTGATCCTCCAAAAGGTAAATCAAAAGTGGTTTTTTATCAACATTTTGATAGGTGTAAAAGAGACTCCGTTATAGGTATGCTTTAAAACTAGCGGGGTTCTATCCAAGGGGGTTTGATCTAAGGTAGTTTGATCAACCCCTCTTCAATTGGAATGATTTAAATGGAACTTTTTAAGGCTTAAACCATTATATTTTCTAAAAATATGTGATTTTAGCAAAAATTAGAATCTCCCAGAAATTGTAAAACACTATTGTGACAACACCCCATTTCATAAGATTTTGTGAATGTTTATTGGATATAAGAGGATGATTAAATAAATACAATTGAATTCCTTGGAATATAAGTATATAGTACTAAATCACTCCAAATATGAACCAAGTTGGATCAACGTGAGAAAGAAATAGTAAGGATTCAACCAAATTTTGAATTTAAATTTTAAAAATTTAGGGGTCAAATCCATAGGTGTAGGATCAATCTTGAACGTATGTGATTGGTTTAGGACATGGAAGTAATAGTATCTAGGTAGAGAATTAATTTTTAGATATGGGTGACAATAAAGGGGATAATAAAAGTTAGATATGCAATAATATGTGTGGACATTGATAACATGGAGCCAAGTATAATAGAATGTATAAATAGGAATGAATAACATGATGGAAAAATGATTCCAACTAAATATAGAAATGTATTCCATTTGTTGATATATAATTGTATTAATTAGTTCCATAAAAATAAGTCCATTTGCAACTATGTCATTAGGAATGAACACATAAAGGATCTTCATTAAAAAGTAGAAATCCTGAGGGCATATTGCTTTGATACTAGTAAAGTTTTGGTTAGTCTATGAGACACCCACCATAATGGCTATGTATAACTTGAGATTTTATTTTATTTTTGATTTTCTATGTCAATTTATTCACTATACTTGTCATAAAAAAGACATGCATTTTGGTCTACGTTTCTCACAACTTTTAGTTGAAGTTCAAAACAATGTTCAATTGAGTGGTTCTCCCATAATGTTAACATGGAGAGAAAAATATGTGATAGACTACAAAAATGCAACAACAAATATTAAAAAATAAAGAATTATATGAAAATGATTCATCAAATGTTATTTTTTATTTGTTATGTAAAATATTCATATTTTAATATCTTTTAATATGTATATTCTTTTAAAATAACATATTTATATTTATAATTCTACATATAAATCATGATAATATTATATAAACCGAAACCCCAATAAAAATTACATCTAATCTACCTTAAAAAAAGACAAACCCTTTTAAATGTGTTCTCAATCAACATTAAAAACTTTTACCTTCATAAAATATCTTAATATTTTATTATAAAATGGTGACATTGAGATTTACCTATTCTTTGGTCTTCACCAATGGCAATCCCAAGCACATCTTGATCTTCTATTTTATTGCAACCATCTATAATTCGATTAAGATTTAATTAATTTTGCGAACCATTAAAAAAATTAATATTTAATTGTAAATACCATATCAATATTACCAATGGTATTGTTTCCATGACTGAAACTCCATCTGACATTCTCATCATCATCAAGCAATGGAGTAGTGCCATCTATAATTCAATGAGATTAATTTAGTTATTTTTGAAAAATAATAATAATCATTTAACATATAAATATTAAACTTAAATCTCAAATGACCCTTACCAACAACTTGATCTTGCTCATTTATTTTGTTTATCTTTAGAAGATCTAAAATCTTTAACACACGTTTGCATGTGTTTCCCTTCTTTGTCCACTAATAGTCACACACATGCAAATCTGGTCCATATTTTCTAACAAGGTACCATTTTGTTGGAGTTGTTTGGCTTCTTATCTGGTATGTGTTAGGGAGGAGATCATATGGGAAACAATTTGTATCTGGTATTTATTTTTACCTCTCTAATGCAATTGTGTAATATCATTCTTTTTTGAAGTTAGTCAGAAACCCAGATAATTGCAAATATCTTTTATTTTTGTAGAATGGCTCTACCCTATGAAGAAGTGTATGGATAATCCAATCCATTCTCCTTGTGCACCTCTTAGCACGATCACTTAAATAGTGACTCTTGATGTGGCAGTGGTACGACTCTATGGAAGCATTGGTTTCTTGATTTGCATGAGGGAAACCTTTATAATTTTTTGCCCACATTGCTATACAAACCCATAAAATGATGTCTTAGTGTAATGCCCCACCACGCAACCCTAGAGGAAGTTGCAATTCACTACTTAAATGCACCAAATTTATTTATTTATTTTTAAGTACAAATAACATGTAAGATGAATACACATTGCCAACAACCTCTAAGGCCACGAGACAAGGATTACTTTAAAACCCAAACAACAACAAACATTAATATAAACCGAAACATTAATCACTTAAAGAAATGAGACAACATACATTCCATACAAGATAACTTACAACGAAGGATAGAAATACCAAAAGATTTCAATTAACAATATTTAAACAATAAGATTACAACACTCATTCCCCGAATGAGGTAATTCCAACAATATGATTACAATTTACAAACTCCACCTCAATAACAAATGAGGGGGTAATAAAATACAATAAGAACCTGAGAGAACAAGACATGAGAAGAAACTGATTCCCACGAGCTCTCCCACTGGAAATCACGACCACACGAACAAGAAGAAGAGCCAACGGAAAAGAATGCATGCCACTCGACCACGTGGAACCCAAAGGCCCCACTCCCTCCGTGCTAGGAGATAGTAACAAGGATTTCCTAGACAAGACCATTTACCACTAGACACAGGCTAACACAAAAACTAAACTGCAAACAAGAACATATTCCACATCATTTAACATCATGGTTACAATGCTTCCAGAGTACAAAATCGAGTACAATCACTGTACAAAATAAACCAACGGTACAACACCATACTGACTGTTGTCATAGGAGGAGTGTCATCGCAAAGGCTGCATTGGTTATCCAATGGTGTTCTTCCTAGGTCTCGGCCCCCCTCTAGGGATATCCTGGTAACCTCTCACGAACCCGGCGCCATATGCACACCAGAGCGGAATCGGTTATCTTTCGAGAAGACAAGATAACGATCTTGCCATTCCAGGCCTTCCCGACTCATCTCAAGTCTCGTACAAGCCCTTGAGCCAATGAGCGAGGCTAAATTATCTTATTAATGTTCAAAGCTACTCTCTCCCTAGTAAGTTATTTAATTTTCACTTAATTAACTGACTCTCACACGAGTTATCCTGAACCACTTTGGGCCCGACGCTCGTTTGAAAGCCACTCCCCTATCGACAACACATAACTCAACCACATGCCAAGGGTAGACAATGCACTAACACTTATCACAAATAATCAATACACCTCAACAGGTAACACATCACTACGGATGTCCAAAACTGAAACCAAAGCGTGCACTACCCAAGGCTAACACAAGGTTGACTAACATAATGACAACCCACATAAAGAACTGATAACAAGACTCAACCTTAAACCATAAGGTCACACAACCCGTTCATAGTAACCTGGTTTCTTTTGAAGCATATCTCATGCACTACCCAAGAGAGACAATAACAAAACACAAGAGACATAACATCACTTCAAGATAACACAACTGGAAGGCTTACATAAACAAATAACTCCAAAAGAATAAACAACTCGATCAAGGGTTCCCTAACCTCTAGAAACCAAACTTAGTACAACCAAAGTACACTCACAAATATACAATCATACGATATTGCCCATACACTGAGAATGAATGAAAACACCACTAGAAAACATTCTAAGTAGCTAAATAAGCTAATATTAGAATTTCTTAAATCCAAGTCACGTGAGGACACCTTGCATGTAATCAATTTAAATGATTACCATTCTTTGCAAATTCTCAAAAGTAAATCAAATCACATTTTTACACTAAAATAACAAATCAGAAATTTGAACAAGCGAATAGATCTGAAATGATCTCATTCAAAGAATTCATATGCATTTTCTATCGTTCCCTATTATAATATGAAATATTATTCTCAAAAATCCACTTTTAAACAAAGTCCAATTTTCACAATTATCCAGGTTCCACCATTGATGAAGTATGAAAAAGCTTAAAATTTAAAATTCAAAAATAAAATAATGTAAGAATACCCTTTTGATTCAAAAGTGCCCAACAACACACTTTTAACATAAAAACACCAATCAATTTTAAACAAATTTTCACAAATATCCAGGTTCCACCATTGATGAAGTATGAAAAAGCTTAAAATTTAAAATTCAAAAATAAAATAATGTAAGAATACCCTTTTGATTCAAAAGTGCCCAACAACACACTTTTAACATAAAAACACCAATCAATTTTAAACAAATTCTCACAAATATCTAAGTTCCACCATTGATGAAGTATGAAAAAACTTAAAATTTAAAATTCAAAAATAAAATAATGTAAGAATACGCTTTTGATTCAAAAGTGCCCAACAACACACTTTTAACATAAAAACACCAATTAAAGCCTCTAATTAAAAATTGGGCATGGTAACCTTGTATTTGGAAAATTTCTCAAAAAATTTCTCAAAATAAATTCTACACTATCAGCGTGATTCAAATAAAATACATGAAATGATTCCAACATACTACCAATACAATTAGAATCATTCAAACCATTTAAGATCAAGTAAATATGAATAAATGATAAAATACCTCCATTCCCAAGCAAGAAATTCAAATGAGAGGATGTTTGCACATAAGCAACAAGAGCACGCAAGATCGCAGCCATCACTTCCTTTCCCCATTCCTATCCAAATGTAGTTGATCCCATGCAATTTCATGCCCAATTGCTCCCACAATGAACAAATCAATTTTCCTTCAAAAAGAGGGTTTTCTTTTTCCTCACATTTTCTCTCCAAAAATTATGTATTCCAAATATAGTCAACTCCCCTAAAAATATCTTTTCCACCCAAAGTTATTGCATTTTGAAGATATTTTGAATTTTAAATAACTCAAAACAAAATTCCAATTTCTAAATAGAATTCAACATATTTTAAAACCTTCCTTTCACACAAACTAATTTAAATCTTTTAACACTTTTAATTCAAGGAATAACTTAATCAATTCCACACAATTAATTTAATTAATCAATAAAATAAATCTAATCCAAGATTAGATTATTTTATTAATTAAATTAAATTAATTAATAAAGTAAATAACATTCCTAGCATTACAACCAAATAAATTTAATCAACAGTTAAGCAACCTAAGCCATTTAACTTGAATTTAATTAAAGACCAAGGTGATCAGGGCAACATGAAACAACCAAACCCGACTACAACCCGATGACACACGGTGACTAGGGTAACGACTTGACACAGAAAACCTAGCTACTATCTCCCAATTAATTTCCGTTGGTCAGTGGACACGCTCAAACCTGGAAATCGGGTGGAGTTGATGTCATGTACCTACCAACCTGCAACAAAGAGCATGTCGAACGTGCATATATACATAATATGATCAATCAAACCGTGAAGAGGAAATATCAGAATCGTAGGGCACTCGCAAGCGAGTGATACAATCCTGTCCCCTTCACCAATACAATATCACTAACTGACGCATCTAACATCAATAACATGATCATCAACATAAAACATCATTAAATCAAATATCTTCTAAGTTAATCCAAAACATGCCATAAGGGTAACATTAGGATAACATCACATCGAAATATAACATCCACATTGTATAACAATTGCAATCAAAAGCAACCTAGTTCCAAAGTCAAAGCATAATCAAACACAACCATTACAAAGAAAACACTGCCGATCAAAGAGCCAAAACGGAGGGGTGTTACACTTAGTATAAGTAAAAAATAAGTTAAACAATATAAATGCATACAAAATCATAATGAATAATTCAATGAGCTTACCAATACGAGTTTCATCATGACACCAAGTTTGTTGAAAGTAATCAATAAATTTCTTCTCCTCTTTGAATTCCTCCATGAAATTTGTTATCAGATGAGTAGTGATGTATTCATCATCACTCATTGTATACATTATCTCACCCAATCTATCAAACATATTAGTCCCAACATCCTTATTACTGACATACCTAGATTATAAAACATAATATCAAGCTATGAAATTCGAACATGTAATGTTCAGGTATTCCATGTATTTTAATAAAAGATTGACTTACCTGTATACATTCTTCAACCATGCCCTACGTACATGCCAAATACATAAAAGTACCCGGAAATCAAAGGATAATCTACAAGTTACGAGGATAAGTGTAATGTTCAGCTTTTTATAGACTAAATATTAAGCAATCACAATGAGTTAACTTCAACTTTTAAATAAAAGATTAAGGCCAATGAAAACCTGATTGCTTCAATCTCGGCACTAGCATCGTCTGTCATAAATGCATTGGCATTCCAATCTTCTTTACATTGTTTCCCTCTTTTATAAACTTCTATCAACCATTCATTTATATCCTCGACTTTTTTTCTTAAGGATATGGCCCATGCAACGGGTATACTAGCCTCTTGTTCATCGAATACAAGAAAAGTATATAACTGATACTACACATGAATAAACCATAAATTATTATATTTTTAGTAGAAGAAATTAATGATTTCATTAAGATCCATAAACACAATTAAAATTGTTTTACTTACACTATATTTATTCGTTGAGAATGTGGAATCCATAGCAATAATTACATTATGTCAATGTTTCACCATCATTTCTTGCATCCATGGAGTTTTTGGATGCCTACCATAAATGGAATATTTTCCACATTGTTTAGTCTTTTATAATAAAAAATTTTGTCTTTCTCCTCTATATGCCACATGCTTACACTTTTTGCATCATCTTCATTCTTTTGATATCGAAGTGAGCGTACTCTATTCCATGCATTAAAAACATCTTTCCTTAACAAATATGTGTCCCTCTTATTCATCAACTGAGTCAAACTAGGTTCTAAATAATGTTGTTCACATATTGTGTCAATTCCCACCCCCATTAGCAATAAGGATTCAATATATGATTTGCATTCATTTGACAACCTTGGTGCAACACTACTCCTTAGATCACCAAAAGGGTCATCTTTTCCATGAAAAAATTCACCTTTAGCATCACAATGACTGAAATCATTAAATGTAACAACTGCAACATCTGGTCTACCATACATAACCTTAACAAGAAAGTGGGTTCGACAACCCCTTTTTTTGGATAAACCTTCATTTCCTTTTCTTGTTTTCAAAGTTATTTTCAGAGTTGTTCTCAGAGTTGTTTTCAGAGTTATTTCTTTTGTCTTTGGGGCCAAAAGGACACCAATAACTATTTTCACATGTACTATATATATATATATATTAATTAATATAACAAATAGAAAATATAAGTTTTGACATGCTTCATTAGTATATTAAATATAAGCAAACCTTGAGTACATCTTCATTTCCTGGTCATTAGGTTGTATCAAGTCAATCTTTCTATTCAATTTGCGTACAAATATCGTCTTTGTACTATCCAATAAACCTTCTCCTTTGACAAACTGAGGGAGTCTTTCAAGAGGGATTGCAGCACATATGTCTATCTCACTATTGTCACCTCCAATAGGTGTCCATTCAAGGTCAACACTTGAGAAATGATTTCCCTAGTTGGGAATGTCTTGCCATCTAGAGAAATAAGTGATTCCCATTTATTTGGCTTGCCCATTCTAAATAATATTAAGATGGTTAGTGGACCTCTATCTTGTTCAAATATGTATTTAAAAAATTAAATCTTCTACCATAAATTCAAGAATATAAACAAACATGGGAATTATTATCATCCTAAAATTCAATTGAACCCCAATGAATTTACAAATAAGATCATTTCTCTAAAAATGACTTTTACCACAAAGTCAATTTACAAATAAGATTATATGGGACAATGTTATGATTTGGGATGATGTTTAGATTTTGCATTATAGGTTGGCATGATTTAAACTACACGATTTTTTCCCACAACATAATTTTTACATTAACATGGTGTCTTAATAATAGACCTACTTGTACCCTTAACAATGGCATCAATGATCCAAACCAAACATACAATTATTTTATATGATGACTTCAATTCCATTAACACAACACATTATTACTTGGATAAATTTGTGAAATTTCTTTATACACTAACACTCATAAGCCTAGGATTGTAAAGGAAGCTATTGGTATTAATGATGTAGATTCTTGGAAAGAGGCTATGGATGAAGAATTGACAACATTAATAAAAAAAGTAACACATGGGAGATTTATTATATTTTCCAAATGGACATAAAATTGTTGGATATGAACATATGTTCAAGAATAGTAAAAGATAGTAAAATAAATGAGGCTATTGGTAAAGGAAGCTGGTGATATTGATAGTAAAAGATCCATTAGTGATAGGAAAAGGTGTCTCAACTTTACATTCGTAATGCTCATTTTAATATATTTTCTATGCACTTGCTATTTCATATTCTAGTGAATTTTTTTCTTGTGGGAGAGTTCACGTCCAATGTGGAGGATCCTAATTTTAAGTGTTTTTTTGGCCTCACCAATGGGATAGATAAGGATTTTATAATAAAGCATGCTATCATTTGTACACAATAGTGCATAAATATGAAAAGGAAGGGTAAGGCTTGTATGAAAATTTTCTTTCAATATGTGTTTGTAAATAATTAATAAAAAAGCCTTGAACCTCATCTTATTTTAATGTGAAACTCATATTAGTAATAAAAACTTGAAATCTTAACATATAATCATGAACTAGTTAGTATTTTCCTTTCTTGCATTGCATAATTTTAGAAACATTTGTCATGGATTCAATATCATAATGAGAATGTTCGATATAATAATAGAATGAGGCAATAAATAGTCATGTGAATGCTTGGTCATTCAAGCTTGTTGGAAACAATCTAGCAAATAACTTGTCCTTATGAAAATAAGTAGCATGAAGTTTACAAGGATTATAATTCTATTAATGGATTAGATCTACCATTATACTTATAAACATGGTTCTAGAAATCTACTTGGTGAGGGAAAGGGCGAAATACCATATTTTGAAGGATTATGTAATATTCCATTACTATAATCTCTTTTTAAATATTTTCTCATAATGATAAATATACCATCTATATTTTCGAACATACTCATGGTGGAAAACCAATAATGTGAAATATCATGCTCAACATGTCCAATAGCTTGATGTGTAGATAAATCACTAGTACTAGTAGGGGAGGATTTAAGAGATAAATCACTAAATAGTTGCACACAAGCTAAATAAATAATCTAAGAGATCTTTAGATAGTTCTCTTACTCAATGAATGTATACTCCATATGTTTTCTCAATATGATATGTAAGAGAAGGTACTCCACAATTACACAAATATATATCATATAAAGGCATAAAAGGATTTGAAGGAGAAACCATTGTTATAAAAAAGGAATATAACATCATGATATGCATGGAAATATCTATGAGACTCCCAAGGAAAGGGCACCAAAATGTGAAGAACTAGAACTATGTGTAACATTTTTATAAGAGTCATGAGCATTATCATTAAAAAATAAAGAATTGTCACCATGATAGTCACTTAATATATCATCAATATAGCATGAGCAACATGAATGACAAGAAAGAATACCAATCTTGTAAGAAGGTAAAACATGTGTATTAGAGAAAGAGAGACACATGTAGGAAAACCAATAGAGGTAAAAGGAAAGTTTTTTTGAGATGTACAAAATATATGCTTACTAGAAAATATCACCACATGAAGGAATATCCCTAGATATATTATGGGAGATGAGATGCACATAATATATGCTTACTAGGAAACATCACCATATGAAGGAATATACCTATATGTATTATGGGAGATTAGGACTAAAGTATCACCATCTTTTATCTCATGAGATGAAGAATCATGACGAGTCATGGAGATAAATAAAGTAAAATCCTCTAATATAGATGGGAAGGCATGCATAAGTCTAAAAAGGATGGAACATTTCTCAAATACTCTACAATCTTATGCATGAAACATGTAGGATCATTTATGTCATAAAATAAGGCAAAATAATTAAGGATAAAAGGACGAGAATCAAGAAAGAATGAAAATAGCTCATAATACATGATGTATGCATGAGGGAAATCCCAAAATAAAAATTCATAAGGATCCATGGTAAATGATATAATAATGAAACTCAATCAATCAAAAGATGGGATGGTGGTGATGGGATATATATAAAATAATGAAATTCCAAGACTCTAATAAAATCTAGAATAAATGACATAGTAATAAAAATATCAAATCTAAAAATTATAGATATAAGAAAAGTCAAAACCTTAAGGTAAAATTTTAGAAGGTTTTGAGTGTTGGGTTCATTTAAATTTGAGGAAATACAATTCATCTTTGTATGAAAAATTAGGTTTAAGGAACATAACAAGAAATAAAATTGAATTAATACAATTTCAAGTTACAATAGGTCATATCATAGAAATTAAAAGAAATAAAGATACAAGTTGATTTTAGAATTCAAAAGTTAGCTATCTACTACTTTGATCATAACTTTTGAACTAACTCAAAATCACTTATTCTTAATCATGTAAGAAATAAAATAAAAATATATATTAGATCATTCTTAAACTTAATTAGATCAAATTCACAAATTATAAAAATAATCTAGATTGTATTAAAAATTCATTAATTTCAACCTTATACACAAATCTAAATTTGTAGTTACAAATATTCTATGCATATAACTCCACAGAAAAATTATATGCCTATAACTCTAAGTAGAATATACCCAAACATATCTGATGCCCTATTTTATCATCTTAATATAAGTAAACTTTCCTTAAATTATTTGAACCTCAACTACTATATTATAAGCTCTATATGGTGGCACTTCCCTAGGGTTAAAAATGGGATTTTAAAATGATATAATTATCTCTTAGGAAAAATGTGGATAGGCCATATGATAAACAAATAAAAAGAATGCACATTTAGTAAAAAATTACCCAAACTAATGTGAGGAGCAGAGATTTAAAACAAAAAAATTAGATAAAATATCATTGGATACCACTTAGGAGAATTTTGAGCTTACAAGCATAGGGACAAAAATACTATTCTATGTCTAGAAGCTATCATAGGATTCCTCTCCATGAGGGTTTTTTATTTATCCCTGCAACCTTGACATAGAAGTACTCTTTTCCTACCTATCATTGGATCCTACCCACCACTAGTAAATTTCTCTATCCTAAAACATTGTTTTCAAGGCTTAATTTACGCTCTTAGAAGATGCAAATCTACCTGCTAATTTGTCCCATTTTAGGTTACACATGACAAATGCAAGTTGACTTCCATCTGGGGTACATATAAATCTACCAAGTAGACATAATTTTACTTAGAGGAAAAAGTAATGTGAATAATTGATAGTACTAAAGTGGGTTATTTTATTGATACATATTTAATGTAATTAATGACAAGTTTATATAATTATTTCACCATCTTAATAGGAATCTTTCTAAAGTTTATTTGAATTAATTTTGTCTTGCATGTCTAGGACAATCTTTGTCAGTGGCAATGGAGTAGATCACAATCCACATAAGCAAATTAATATCATTCTAGTTGGTTTCAAATATGATGTTTGGATAGAGTGTGCTATTATCCAAGCTATGATAGTATTGGAAAATGCATATGACTTAGTGATTAGCGGTGAGTTGGAAAAAGGTTGTCTTGTAAACAAGATCAACAGTGAGCTAGATAGGGCAGCAATAGTTTTCCATTCTTAAATTGATTTTGATTTAGTTTCTATCATTATTATCTTACTATTCAACATTGGCATATGTAATGAGCTGAAATTATGTGGAAATGGTACCACATTGAGGAAAGGATGATTAATGGATTTAAGGAAGAAAAAGATAATGGTAACTTGATGTATTTGAATCCTCTATTTGTGATCAAAGGTTTGCAGATTACTTCTATTGGTTTAGAATTCTTTTCCAATTCCAATTGAGGTTTACAGATTACTTTGAGTTTGAAGGTTCTATATTTAATTTCAATTTTGTGGTCATTTCTAAAAATAATTATATATTATTGGCTTGGTTGTATCTCATATTATTCCCAACCGTACCTATGGTTGCAGCTGTATTAATTTGTTGATTTTAGTGATTATAACTGTTAGTCTGGACAAGGCCGTCATAGATGCACTACCTCTGTTTGTTTATAGATTGTAGAGCGGCTATGAAGGTCTAGATTATGTTGTTTTTTTGTGTGGGTTTGAGGAGAATGACAAGGGAAGGCTTCTTCCCAATTGTAAGCACGCTTTCCATGTTGACTGCATTGAAATGTGGTTTATTTCCCATTCTACTTGTCCTCTGTGTAGGACTAGGGTCCAATGAAAACAAGAGACACATGCATACTTCACATGAGGTGGGACAAAAGATAAAAAGTCTATCTAAATTCAAACTTAAGTGTATTATAAATCAGATAATTATGTACGATAATGACTAGTTAGGTAGTAAAAAAATTCACACTAACAACTAGGCATATCCTTTTTATGTTTTCAGGTATTAAAAAACTAATCAATTGAATATTATCTACAAAAGCATAAGAAAAAAAATAGTTTTTCAACCTCACTAAAGTTAAAATAAGCTAACTTGTAGCTATATGTATGATAAAAACCCCTCTAGAGGGCTTGCATGGGGTTCAAGAGGTTATTGGAGAGAGAAGAGTTTATCCAAGGTTATTGAAAGATGATTATAATGTTTGATTAAAGGAACCCCTATAAATTATAGATAGTTTAATAATATTAAAAATATCTCCATATAATAAAAATAAATGCTATCAATTTTTATAAATAGAAAAGTACTCATAAGCTTTGGTTAGAAGGATCCCTATAAACCATGGATAATTTGTTAGTATTATAAATTCCTTCTATTTAACAAAAATAATGTTGCTAATATTTTTTCAAGATTATTAAAATGTGCACATAATGTTCAATTAGAAGGATCCCTATAAACCATAAATAATTTATTGATAATTTTTCCTATATAATGAAGAACAACAATAGCATAATTTTTAAATTTATTTTATAATTTATCTAAATAACTATAAAATTTATAAAAAAAATATTATTAGATATAACTATAATATTTTCTCTTTCAAAAATACCTTTGTTTTCTAAAAAATAATTGTATTATATTATTAAAAATCATTTAAAATTTACTTAACAATAGAGTAAGTCAAATCTTTTAACTTGATTCTCATTTATCATAATACAAGCATCAAGCTTTTCTTTAACAAAGATTGATTACCACTTAAAATATTTACCATGATTCATTGAAGTCAAACTTACAACTTGTGCCATATCTTACAACTAGTCCACTCTACACATAAGTCTATATTATTACAACATATAGATTCTTTTTACTAAAATTTATAGTTAAAGAATTTATAATTAATATTATATTGTTATATTTGATTAAGAAGAATTATCCATAATAAAAAATATAATATGTTAAATTTATAATTGTTAAAATTTATTCAATCAATATATTGTAATTTTAATTTTGAATATATATATATATATATATATTAAATAATAGTGTGCATTGATTTCAATATATTGTTTATTTTTAGAATGGATCCAATAAAAAATATAATATGTTATTTATAATTGTTAAAATTTATTCAATCAATATATTGTAATTTTAATTTTGAATATATATATATACATATAACTTTTAAATAATAGTGTGCATTGATTTCAATATATTATCTATTTTTAGAATGGATTTAATAATAAACAATTACTACTTTGATTCTAATATGCTAACTATTTAGAAAATGCACTTCTACATTCACATCTAAATTGATAAAACTGCACCCATAAAAAAGAGTGATCATCGAATGGATTTAATAATAAACAATTACTACTTTGATTCTAATTTACTAACTATTTAGAAAATGCACTTCTACATTCACATCTAAATTGATAAAACTGCACCCATAAAAAAGAGTGATCATCGAATTAAAGATATATAATTTTTATTAGCTACTATTAAAATTTGATTAAATTAGTTGTATTGTTAAATTCATTTTGTATGTATATACAATCAAATATTATAACAATAATTATTTTTTATTAATTTTCCTTGTTTGATTTGAATGGTATTTCACAATTGTGTGTGGGATCTTCAACTTTATTCAATATAAAAAAAAACTATAACGTTTATCTCATCTAAATTCTTAATTTTTATAGAGAAAATTTAATAAATTGAAAAAAAGACTTCGACTAAAAAAATGGGAACACTATTAAAAAGAGGATGAGCCATATTAGATTTCACGGGCATCATTTTTAGGGTAATGAAATCATAAAGTGTATTTGCTCCATTATTTTACCCTTGTGAAATCATATGCAATGGGTTTAGAATAATAGAAATAAATGATGTAAAATCTTCTACAATATTGAAATCATATGCAATGGGTTTGAAACAAGAAAAATAAAAGACAAAAAACAATATTGAAAGGAACTAAAAGATATGAAAAACAATATTGAAAGGACCCTGGCTGTTCGTTAATGGCAGAAATAAAAGCACAGACTAGTTGCTCCTGCAGAAATATGAAAAATCCACTTGTGTATGGAAGCAGAAATGAAACTAGAGGACCCAAACGCAGAGTGGAGCAGAAAATTTAGGCATAAAGGGAATTTAGGCGGGACAACAAGTTAAGTTTAAGTGACAATATTCATAGTAGTTGGCAAATAAATGCTATCAAGTTAAGTTTAGACTATTAAATCTACCTGGTGGTTGGGATAAATTTGGCGTGTCCCACATTAATATCCTATGTGCTATTTTCTATCAGTGGACTTGGATGTTACAAATAGCAGATTGGTGGGTACGGGCTAATAACAAAACAATTAGTGGCAGGTCGGTTAGGCATGACAGGGCATGGGATGCCCATTGACACATCGATGCAAATTGTGGCCTCCATAGCCAATGCCCTCAATACCAGCAAGATCTTAATCTCAACAATCTTGTCCATTGCCTTGCCATCTAATCGAGAGCAATTTGATGCATTCACTGCGCGTACAGAGGACAGCTGCTCAAAATCATCAGAAACCATCACCAAATTAGAGCACCTCGACATGTCCAGATACGAGAGAGACTTGAGCCCACCGAATCCAACAGGAAGTCTTGACAATTGCTCACAATTACTTATATTCAACTCTTCTAAACAACTGAGCAAACCGAAACTGTTTGGAAGGAAAATTAATTTACTCCCTGCTAAATTGAGCATTTTCAATGAGAGACGCAGAGAATCAGGTAACTGCACCAACATTGAACTTTCGAAATTAATATTCTCAAAATTCAAAATAAAATACAAGTCATTTAGAAAATAAAAAAAAAGATAGACGCTAAATATTTTAAATTAAAATTCCTCGAGTGCGAAAGAAACAACAAGCCACATTGAAAGAAATAATCAAGGAGAGAAACACGACATATATACCCGATATTAGTTTGCTAAATCTGCTTGCAGAACTGCTAGTCTTTCAAGCTTTGTCAAATCCATTCCTAAATCACCCGTGATGTTCAGCAACCTTAGATTTGGAAAGGTTTCCTTACTTTCTCCATCCAACTTGTTTCTTTTGCCTAAATGCAAAATTCTTAAAGATCTGTTCATCAAATCCAAATGTTTTGCTTGAAGTTGAAATTCATTGGAATCATTAGGAGGATGAAGCCAAATCCCTTTCAAATTTTCAAGCCTCTGGAAAAAAAAATTAAAGGGGGGAGAGGAAGAGTTATACTCCCAAAAGGAAAGAGAGGATTCATTAATTTCTTAATGATTTTTTTTACCTTCTACGCAAAATAATGTGATTTTTCACACTTAAGATAAGCTATGTGCTATACATAATTCGAACTTTATGACTCAAATAAAAACCAAACAAGAAATAGAAGATATAGCTGAACTTGACATATCGAGTGATGTTTACTTGTGCATCTTGTAGAGCACATTCGAGGGATTGGTGATCAGTTATTCTATCCCCTTCTAACAACTTTCTTCCTCGGGCTTGAACAATATCGTGTACAATAACTTTCCCTTTTTCAGTAATCTTCACCAGGCTGCCTCTTTTATGGCTTGAAGCGCCACCTCTCCAACAATGTAGCCCAACATCCGCTCATCCCAGTTATTAAAAAATGTTGCAATATCTAGAAATGCATCTTTGTATAAATCTTCTTCCAGAGCATTATAGACCACATCAACTACTTTTTCACTTAAATTTCCCTCTCCTTTCACTAGGTATTCTTCAAAAATTCAATAGTGCTTTCATAAGCAGGAACATCGTTGCCAAGTCTGCGTAATTGCAAGCCTACTGTCTCCAACACCAAAGGCACGCCGCCACATATTTTCACAATACTGCCAATATCTAAGCTTTTTTCATAAAAATTGTCAGTAGTGCCTAAAGCTTTCCAACACAGAAGCTTTATCGGTTCTGCATTTGAAAGAGGGTTTATGATATATGCATAGCACTTGACTCCTCCCTCTTTGATCATGTCAATCTCACCTAGCATTCTTGTGGTTATTAGTATCCTGCTTCGATTTGGAAGGCAAGAAAGGTTATGTGGAAGAAATTTGGCCATATCACTTGCTCTCAAAGCATTGTCTATAAACAAAAAGACAAGCTGAGAGGTTGCTTCTCTAAATATATTTGATAGTTTTATAATACCCTCTTCAGAATCCCTTAGATTAATCTTTTGATTAAACAAGTCCTTTAAAACCTGCTCTTACAGTTGCTTAACATCAGACTCTGAACAGTCTTCTTGAATATTGATTTTGCAGTATTTGTAGGCGTTGAGATTGAGAGAGCTGAAAACAACGGTTGCCAGGGTTGTCTTCCCTATGCCCCTAAGTCCACACAACACCATCTTGTTGAATTATCGTTAAGGTCAAGTAGCTCGATTACCTCAGCTCGCGCCTTATCGATGCCAACTTCAAAAACTCGTCCAAAATCTGACATAAATTTTCTTAGTTTAGATCAAGCTTACTAAATATAGTATTTTCCAGATTTTTTAGTTCATTAAAAGTTGGAAAGTTTAGGAAAAAATTACATTATATTTCTTTTCTAATTGAATCCATTTTCAGAAGCTTAATTGCTCTATATTTTTCGACTTCTCGCCCAACTGAAAATTCCAACCAAAAAAAAACCACATGCCATGGTTGAGATAGAACAGAGCATACAATAAGAAGAGAATTGATGTACCTGGTTGAGGATCTTGTACTAATTTTGGAGAAGGAAAGTGAGGAATGTTGTCCAAAACACCACTCACAAACCCAGGGGTGAGATCTGTACAAATATTTCATATTTGTGATTCAAGCTTTTGCAGATCCGCACTTTTATAGTTTACTAAATAAATATTATATGTAAATAAGAAAATTTAACTTTGAATAAAAACCCACAGAGATATTTATAAACAGAGATATGATATCAAGTCAATCCAAAACAGTACCTAGTTTAGGATCTTGTGCTGTGTTGGAGGAAAAAAGCAAGGAGCGTTGTCCAAAACATCAATCACAGCCCCAAGGTTGAGATCTGCATAGATATTTTGGATCTGTGACTCAAGCTTTTTTAGATCCCCAGCATGTACCGAAGCTTTAAAAACCCTATACAGTCATGAAAATTAAGACAAATTATTTACCAACAGAAAAGGAAAAGGGAAAAACCTTTCTTTCTGCAAAAGTCCTCTTCTGCTTTCTCTACACAATGTGAAAAATTCATTAATGATTTACCTATGGAGTCGGCGAGGCTTGAGCCGGCTGGGCTTAAGTATCACACACTAAGCTCTGACTTTTTCGGTGAGTCAAAAAAAAAAATTCTGTTTCCATTTTCTGTTTCATCACGTCACTCTCAGGCTGGGCACTGTCACATCACGACTGCACTTGTACCGTTCACTGCTCCTGTGCCTGCATCAAACATTTTACCTTTCACTACTCACTGCTTAGATATTTTATGAAGGCAGCTTGAAATTACGGGGGAAGTTTGAAGATTTGTTCACTTAAAATGCAAAGTACTTTGAAATACAAAATAATTTTTTTCGCTAGGAATTGCCTATAATTTATTTTAGATTTATGCTAAGGTTATTTATTATTTTTAATTATTTTTAATTTATATAAAAATGTTTAAGATGATTAAATAATGTAATAAAGTAATAAAACAAATTTAAGTAAATCTATTGTATTAAAATAATTGATATATATTTGATTTTTTTTTTGTATAAAATTTGTTCATAAAGATTAATAATAAATCAATTATTATATATTACTTATTTATATATTATATTATGTTTTAGATTTAGATTATAAATGTAAAAATGTTAGTGGTATATTATAAGATCTAAAATTAAACCTTAATATGATTTCTAAAGGTGGGTGAAAAAAATATAAAATAAAGTTTAAAACCATTGTAAAAGAGATAGTAACAATATAATAGCTATGAAACAAAATGATTTTTAAAGGGTTTTTCTTTTATTAAAAGTAAGATATGTCATAAATATGTTGATATGGAAAACCTAATATGGATAAGAAATCTTAAAAATAAATTAGATTGTGTGAGGTTAGAGAGGTTCACCAAATATAAGCTAATTAAATACAAATTAATTATAAATCATTCTTTTGATGATAGATTAGATTATATTATTTATATAATATAGTATATAATATAATATTATGAACAAGTGTCTATCTAGTATTGTAGTAATTGTATGTATTGGTTAATTGATAAACTATTTATGAAATATTAACTTAGGGGCAACTCAAATCATAGTTTGAAATAATAATTCTCAATAAAAATATTTCTTCAAAATAAAATAAGCATACCAGTAAAATAATTATACCATACCAATTATATAGAAACAAAAGAATGACTACCAAAAACATTCTCTAAAAATAAACATAGAATTAAATAAGAAATAATATAAATATATGAATTTTACCATTATTTTTACACATCTATTTTTTTAATTAAATGATATTTTTATTAATGTAATATATTTTATTATATTTTCACATAAAAACAATTTCATATTTGACCTCATTTTTCTCTTATCTCTATTCATCTCTCATCTATTTGAATTTTTTCAATCTATTATCAATGTATAGATGAGAATTATATAACAAAATATATTTCAAAAATCAATTCTCTTGAATCTAATTGTACACAATTTTCACCCGATATAAGCGATTTTGGTGCTTCCATTACTTCCATTAACGATTATTATGGAATGGTGGGTAATCCGGCCTGCATTGTAACAAATCATACCTAGTATTCATCTATTAATCTTTAACAAATCATACTTCATATTAATTTAAAATATTTTTAAATTAAAATAGTTAAATTATATTGATATTAATATTTTTTATTTTTAAGAAGATTATAGTTTAATCAGCAAATTTATATTTAAATTTTAGTCTTTTTTGAATAACTTTCTTAATTTTTAGATGGTATGGCTAATCTTATCATTCAACCTATTCATTAAATTTATACTTATATTTTATATATAATTTAGATTTTTTGTTTACATTCTTATTAGTGTTATAAATTGACTATTCTTTTCATTGTTTTAATTAAAAAGAGTTAAATTTTTAATAAATAATAATTTCTACATTCTTAATACATAAAAAATGTGTTAATATAATAATTAGGTTTTTCAATTTTACCAAGTAAAGGTATATTTTTAGTTTCTATAAATGCAATTTGAGTTTCCAATTTTACAAAGTAAGATTTTTTATCTCTTTTTTCATTCTTTCAGGTTAGTGGTATAAAGTGGTATTTATTTTTATTCTTTTAATTATATTTTGATATTTTTAAATTAATTAGAATTTGTGCTATTATGCTATACTATAATATTTATTTATTTTATTAGGAATTTTAATAGTGACTATTTAATAAGTGAAAAAATGTGTTGCTATAAGTAGGATGTTTTCCAATTTTTTAAGTAAGAATAATTCATTTTCATGCGATCTTTACCCTTCTTTTAATATAAACAAACTCATCATTATAATAATTAGGTTTTCCAATTTTACAAAGTAAGACTTTTTATTTATTTATTTGCATAGCATTTGACTACTGATATAATACACCTCAACCCACTGAAAAGGAGAAACACAAGCATAAACAAAGAGAGTGAAAGACAGATGAGCAACAACCTAGCACAAACAAAGCACAGAAGAAAAATAAAAACCACAACAAAAATTGTTAGCCTTACCATTCAACCTATAATTTATAAATTTCTAGCCCCAAAAAAATTGTTGCTATAGATAGTATAAATTTTTTTTTTTAAATATGAATAGATTCCTTATACCTTTATTAATACATCTAAAATTGTGTCATTATAATAATCATGTTTTCCAATTTTACCAAGCAAGACTTTTTATCTCTTAGTTTTTCATTTTCCCTACATACCAAATGTTTGACTAACAATATAAATGCTTTAATTTAGTGTACACATCATCTTATTGAAGTATATTTTATTAAAATTTTATGTTGATTTCATTCTTAGTTTTGATATTAACATCCACTATAATAGTTTAAAATTTTTATGAAGTGAAACTTTTCTCAACCCTTTAATTTTATTATTATCTTATATTTTAATTATTAATATAAATAATTTTAATTTTAATAATTTTCTTCTTGAATCAATCTTTTATTATAATTTTTAATTTATTCAATCTTTAATACTTACTTTTTTGATTAATCAAAATTAAAAAATACTATCTATCTTATATTTTTCTTGTATCAATGTATTATGGTTAATGTAAGCATGAAAGATCAAAATAATAAAAATAGGGAAAAATAGAAATCTAAGTCTAAACTCTAAAAAACAAATTACCACATTTTAATTAGATTTTTTATATTTTAAAATAAATTAGAATTTATGTTATATATTTTAATATTTATGTTTTTATTTGAAATTTAAATAGTAACTTCATGAAAAAATAGTGTTATAAGTAGCATATTTTTCAATTTTTTATAATTTTGAATAACATATTTTCTCTTAATTTTTGTCTCCTATGTTACCAATATAAATGATTTGACTTAGTTTATCTATTTTTATATTTTCCATTCTATTAAATTCAAATATATAAAATAATCTAATAACAAATTCAAATAAATAAAAAAATAACATTAATTTCCCATCATACCACTAGCATAAAGACTATCAACAAAACCACAACATAAGAATATTCACCTTAATAGAATATGGAGTCTCCCACACAGTATGCCACACATAGAACAACAGTAGAATGCAGAGTTAAACTCTGTTAGTGATAACTTTTTGCTCACACAAAAGATGTCTCAAGATCTAGGATATAGCTATCTAAATGAGTCAAGAAAACATGGTTAAAAGATTAGATTCATATCAAATCTTGCAGTGAATTTCAGACTCAAATACCAACACATTGATATTTTTTATTTTATTAATTTAACAACATATTATAATATTATAATATATACACTATATAATACATAAGTAACAAATATAATATCTAATATATAATTTTAACATCATTATAATATTATAATATATATATAATATATATGTAACATATATACCATCTAAAATATAATTTATTATATTAGAACTAAAGTTAAACAAATACAATCCTTAACTTAATCATTTGTTCTTCTTACACAACAGTCCCACCTCATCAATAATTTCATTTCTAACTTTTTAAACATAACTATTTTATAACTTTTTGGGAGGAACTTAGCTCTTGCAGCTCTTGTTATTTTTTGAGTCTATTATTTTATGTCTAACAATACACATATAGGTTTTTTAACTTAATAACTCTATATTATAATTTCATTATTTTAATACAAATTAACAATATTCTTATAATATTATTCCTCTTATATTGTCGTGTATTTATTAAAAATTTTAATGTCAAATTTATATTAATTTTACATTATAAATCTATATTATATTGTAAAGATTAATATTGGAAAAATGTAGGGGCGGGGGCCCTAGCTCGGTTGGCTAAGTAATTCCGTTGCGGCTCGGCTGGTCACGAGTTCTAGTCTCCCCCATTCCCGTGGTACCGGAGGGCGTGTCGCGCCAGCGCCGCCGGTCACGTTAAAAAATTTACCAGGCGCACTGCAGTTTATAGGGGGTCGTGCTACCGATTCTAGATCTAAAAAAAAAAATATTGGAAAAATGTAAAGATTAATATTGGAAAAATGGTAGTGTATTATTGTAATGTAAAGATTAGTATTTATAAAATTTATTAATTTCTTTTTGTAAAATTATTTTGTACTTTTCAAATTTTTTATTATTATATTAATTTTAGATCTTATTTTTTTATTAATAAAAAATTTAAATTAATTAATAAAAAATTCAAATTTCTTTAATATTTTCATCATTATATTACACTTGATTTTTTGTTTTTGTAATATTCTTTTAAATGAATGGTGTTGTTTTCTAATTTTGATTAATTGTAATATTTTTTCTAGTTTATTCATTAGTGATATTTTCTTTCTATATTATGTTTTCTCCTTCTAAATTTTTTCTATTAAGAAAACATCTTGATTCTTATCCAACCTTCCCCTCCCCTCTTATGTTTATGTTTAATTCATAAGCAACAAATTCTTATATCTATACTAGTTTATGTTACAATTTTTAATTCAAATTATTTGTATTTTATGGAGTCTAAAATTATAAATATATATTTATAAATACAAATACAAGTCTATTTGAATATAATGTTTATTAAATGATTAAATATATAGACTATAACTAACATGTAAATGAAATGTATTCAATCCCTATATTTAAGGGAGCTATATGGGAGCAAAATTAAATATCCATTGTGATTAAAATGGTAGTAAAGAAGGTAAGTTGTGAGGCATTTGTGGAAAGGAGAGGGTAATTTTTTTTATATTGAATTACACTTTGTGGGTTTTTTTATCATAGGTTTTTCCACATTTTAATTCATGTGTATTGTTTCATTTATTCTATTATAAATATATTTACATGAAACCATCAAAATAATAGCAAAATTGGAGTAAAATTGATTAAAAGAAATGCCAAAATAATAGCTTACCATCAATTTCCTAAAAATCCACCCATAGCACCCCAAATTTTTTAACCAATCACATTCAAGTAAATTTTTTTTTCAAATTTCAAAAGTTAAATATTTACATGTTCACTTTACAAATATTAAATTTTATTTAAAAAGGGTATTTTTTTTTAAAATTAATTGGTTCAAAACCAACTTATTAATAACTAATTAACAAAACTCATTGCAATAGTATTGCTATGGAAAGTATATAATATAATAGAATAAATAATATGTTATATAAATATATAATAATATGTAATAATAGTATATATAAATAATATATAAAATATTATTATTGTCTTGTTATTTATTATATTATATTATATGTAATATATATACATATTATATATATAATAGATTTTTTTTTTTCAATATGAGCATTACAATAGATCTCCGTTTGATTTGTGGTAGCCATGGTAGGGTTTAGATGAGCACTCATTTGTAATGGAAGATATAGTGCCCCTCCGTCTGTGATGTCTTTGTGTTGCCTCTAACTCGCTTGTTAAGTTAGTATTGATTGGCATGATTTGAATTGATTCAATTTATTCGGTTTGTATTTTGAGGTAATAAATAAAATAAAAATTATAAAACTTCTGTGTTTTTGTCAAATAAAATATTATTAATGTTTAAAATGAATTAAATAAATCTAACTTGAATATTATAATTAAATAAAAATTAAATGGTTGTGGAAGTAATGAATAATAGTATAATAAACAAAATTAAATGCAATATTATGTCAGTTTCACATAAAGATCTAATTATAGAATTTTGCATGAAAGGTTTTGTAACTGCTCAACATAAATGTAGCCTCTTCGTAACTGAAACTTGTTGGAAGATAGAGCATTTGAAAGTAAAAAAAACTGTAGAATATGAAAAATAAATAATAACTATATTTAGCTTTTGGACGGGGGGGAATAGGGGGTGGCCCTCCTCCATGTTGGTTCTCCATGAAGTTGCCAGGCTACTGCCTTTAAAGATTTTGATTTTTCTCTAGGGTTTTAACAAATTTAGAATTGAGGTTTAGAATTGTATTGTCCAGACGGTAATGGCGATGCGCAGGGGCATAATGGGAAGAGGAAGGGTATTCACGTCCTCTTTTTTCCTTTCTTCTCTACCAGAACACTAGCAGGAATTATGGTTCTACACCTTCCTCTATGCTCAACAGCTCTTTGAAAGCGGCGGAAGCTGCTAAATTCGCTGCAATTGTGGACAAATGGTAAGTTTACACTTCTTTCAACATACCATTTAATCTCACGCTGTTGTCAATATACACGGCCGTTCGTTATTAGTTAATACTTACAAAGTAAGATTTATGGTTACGGATGTTGAATGAGATAAGTTTAAGGCTAAGAGAAAATGTTTTTTTTTTCCAAGCAAAGCGTCGGGTTCAAACGCTATCACTTAGAAATTGATGTTGTATGTTAACTTAGTATTGAGGATTGTAGAAGGCCCATTTTGGAATGCGTTAGAAGCTTTGTCAAAAAAAAAAAAAAAATAATAATGTCACAATTAAATCAAAATCATCACAAAATTGACAAATATCGTTAGAAAGAGCCCTTGACGTTTAAATCACATTTTTTCTCTTGGATGTGTTGCCAGACAAAGTTATATTTTAAAAAGAGGTGACACAGGAAATTTCGAGCGTTCAGGTTTCCCCTTTAATTTTGGGTGTGTTATTATTGAGTTGCAAGTGTTCTAAGTCGAGACAACTGGTTTGGCTATCGCTTACTTGGCTTGGGACTCAATGACTTTCCTCTAGATTTGCAGTCACAAATTATGCTTTAATTTAAACCAAGATCAAAAGCACTGTAGCATTACTGAGACTCAGGATTGACTTGACAATCTAAAAGTCTAAATGGATTTCAATTGGGAAGAAATGGCAAACTGAAGGAACATAAAAATATCCATGAAAATAGGTTTAAATAACCGGTTGATTTTACTGTCAATCTATCACAGTTACAGCATTTGAAAATAAGATATTGTTAATTTCTGATAAAATAAAGAGTTTTCCATTGGTCGTGGTGAAGTTTAATTTCCGAACTTCAAACTTGAGCGCGTCTCTGAAAACTCGCCAGCAAACAGAAATGTGGTAAAAAGGAAAAGTTGTACATTAATTCTTCGTCTCTTAAGTCACATAATTGCACCTCACCTTTCTCCTTCCCTTCCGCCTTGTGAATAACGTGTGAGATTGGATTATAATGCGAGTAGATGGCAATACTTCCAAATTCCAATATTCACTTTCTAATATACTTGGCAATTTGTCACTGTTACAGCATTTAGAGTTGAGGCGTTGTACAGAATTAAATAGCCTCCCTGAAACCATTGAACACCTTTCACAGCTGCAAATTTTAGACTTACAAAGTGTAGTAAATTAAAAAGCCTCTCTGATTTCATTGTCAACCTATTTGAGCTGTGAGTATAACCCCGGTGGAATATTTATAATGTCTATTTATGTTGAGCTAAGCTTCTGTCAGTGTTAAAATACGTGTATATACTTAGGGGTAGGGGTAAGATGTATAAGGATTATTTGTGTCTATGACTGGTTTTGAAGATAAGTGAATTAAGGAATAGGGAAGCAATTTTGGAGTTAATAATTGTTAATGTATATACTTATGAATGTATGGGACTAATAAAGTAAATAAGACTATATTTAGGTTGAAAATGGGTACTTAAATAAAGATAAACAAAGTTAAGTTTCCTTGACACTGAAAATTGAATGAAGGTTATTTCCATTATTAAATGATTAGCAAATTGTCTAAGAAGAATAAGAAATTTAGGATATTATTATTACCACAATTATTATGGTTTATTCTTTGTTAATTTGTAGGTGAATATTGTTATTTTATAACCTCTAGAGTGGAATGGTAAGTTTAGTGTGTAAACTAAATAACTAGGAAATTGTATTAAGATTGTAGATCAAATATTATTATTCGAGGGAAAGAATCTTTTAATTTAATTATGAGATTAATGATAAGGAATATTATGGAATGTAAAAATATGCTTTGAGATAATTACGATATGTGATTTTAGAGTTCCCTTATTTTAAATTAATTCTTTTTGAACAAATGGATAAATTGTATTTGATTAGTCATTGATCATTTAAGGGTGATTTGGTGTATCCTATTTGTGGTATCCTCTTTGGAATTGCTTGGCTTTGGAAGTATTTTCATTCCATTGGGTTCATGTCGCTTTATGAGTGAATTGACATACTCTTTCATTGTGACTCTTCTGGTGTTGACGTGAGTTGGGGATCTTCTTTAAGTTAAATTGTGTTGCTATTCATTTAACCTTACATGGTGAATTCTTGGTTTGTTTTGAGTTGTGGGGGTCTTATTAATTGATTTTGTGGTGGAGTATTTTGGATACTAATGTGATGCTTGGTTGTGATAAGTTTATGCTTTTCGTTGTATGCAATCTTTCCACTTGTATTATTTTGGTGAAACATTAAATTATGTTGTTGTTATATTTGTTGATTTTGTCAAAGGTCATTTGTTTACCAGCTGTACGGGTATCTTGTGAGGAGGAAATTGAGGTCTCCCTTGGATGCCTGGTTGCATGCTTTTACCTTTGTTGTTGAAGGATTGTTTCTAGATGGTTCCATGTCGGTGTAAATGCTTTTGGAGACTAATTTTGATTCATGGAATCCTTTGTCATTTAATTTGTGTTGCAATGTAATTGGGAACTCATGTTTTGTTTATGAGTTGTGGATAGTTGATCTTCTTGAATTTTTGATTTATTTCGTATCGAAGTTGGTTATGTAGTCTGGATGGAGTTGTTGATCTTATTTTAATGTTTTCACTCATTATATTTGTATTGAAAATAGTTCTTGTGGCTTTGCAATTATTGTTGTCAGTTCTTTGATGGGGAAACCCTAGTGTAAACTTTTTGAGAGTGTTCTAGAGGCTTGTTTTTTTAATGGTTGGTCAATGTTCTCTCTTTATGTGCCCTTGATGTGGCAAGTGTTTTGGAATTTGGATTTTGAAAGGGTTGTACGAGGATTGTAAGATTTTGATTATGTGTTTATAGCGAGATGGGTAATGCCTCGCATGTTTCTCTATGGTGATCTAATGTTCTTGTTATGTTGTACAACCCTTGGATTTTGGTTTTTATTTTTTGAGTGTCTAGAGAGAGAGAGTGGCTCTAAGTGGGTGGTCGGTGCACAAAGGGGCACCAGGATAGCCCTCATTAGAGTGTGAGCAATAAGTGAAAACCTAATTAATTAACTAGGGGGTGGGTAGAATCACATTAAAAAGATAATTGATGCATCATCCGCCTTTTAGTGCTACCATAGACTAAAGGGGATTGAGAAGGCCGTGGCTGGCATGATCGTTGCCTTGTCTTCACGAAAGGTAACGGTTCCGCATGAGCAACCTTATGGGGCGGTTCCTTGAGATAGGTAGCCTAGATAACCATAGATGGAGGCGGCTCCTAGCGCTTGGTTGTCTGGATAATCCGTTAGTAGATGGAGGCGGCACCTTGCAATAGGTAGTCTGGAGAATCCATGTTAAGCCATGTGATGACACTCTCCTCTAACACTCCTTATTATGTTGCTTCTTTGGAAATCCTCTGGAAGTGGTCCTTTGTCTTGAATTGATGAAACATAGTTGTTTGAATTGATTCATGGTTTTACCCTATTTTATCTATGGTGTATTCTTTTGTCTTGTATAAATCTTGTTGATGTTTGGGTTTTGACCTTGTACTCTTATGGTACTGTGATATGATGTTATTGTATTGTTTAATTGCAATTTGGAACTGTATTATGTTTATTAATTCAGTTGATTTGGAAGTGTTTCATGATCATCCTTTGGTTACTTGTTTACTGGTCATTGCTTTGATTTATGTGATGAGATTTATGACTTTAAGTTATTATGTTGAATCTTGGATGTGGTTGATTATGTCATTTTAATCCTTGAGTTTTATGATACCTTTGTATGTTGTTGAGTCTTGTGGTTCCATGTTTGGATGTTCTTGGTTGAGGTCTCTTTCTTGTTAGCTCCTAGCACGGGGGGTGGGTCTTCGGACTCACATGGTCGGGTGGAATGTGCTAAGCACCCCATTGGGTCCCCAGCCAAGGATCGAGAGGTGCGGATTGGTGCCGTTGTAGTGACTTCAGAGTTGTATATGACTTGGAGCCATTTATGATACTTGGTATTCATCTTTTTATTTGTATCATGTTATATTGTGTATGGTTTCCATTTATGTTTGGAAACACTTTTGTATCATTGTACCTTTAGAACATTGTATTGTAATGTAATGTTAAATCTTGTATGGATATTGGCCATGGCAATTGTTACTTAATGTGTTAAGTTAATCATGCATATGTTGTATTTATGTACACAGATGGTTTCTTATCAATGATTTATCATGTATGTGTTACATTTGATAATGTTTACTTTGTTATGGATTATATATTTGACTTTTATTCCTTATTGTCGTTGTGTGGATCTAAGTCTCATAATGACTCCTCGTGTACCCCAAGGGATGTATATGTTAATGAATCTATTTAAATGAAATTCATGTTATGAATTAATGTGTATTACATGTATGTTATGTTTACTTTTAAAAAAAAAATGTGTAGTAATTATTGTTTAATTGTCCTTTGGGGTTCGCACGGCGGGCTGTTACATCATGGTATCAGAGCCTAGGTTCATACACTGGGCACTATGTGTGCTCACTATGTAACCTTGCGCTTAGACTCGTGAGTCTTGAGTTTCACTTTTCTTTTGTCATTGTTGTGAACCTGAGTTTCTTTTGTTAACCGGTGTCGGGTCGATGGTGCAGGAAACTGATGGGAAAGGATAGGACCCTCGGTGTAGTACGCAATGCACCGATATCCTTCCTGTCAGGGATGCTCTATGGACCCTTGAGTTTTAGTGTGATGTGTTTCTTGGTGATGCGTTTTATGTGTGTGAATATGTCAAGTGTGCATGGAATTTGCGATTTTGTTGTCCTTGAGTGATGAATTATGTTTTCTTGAATCTGTGAAGGTGTAAAATTTTACCCTTTTTATTGAAATTGATGTGAGATTTGATGTTGAATAATGGTTAAAGTGAAGTTCTTTATGTGAAAATTATGAGTTTTAACGAGAATGTGAGGTTTTGTGGATAATTATTCTATGATTTTTAGCAGAATATAGTATCTTGAGGTTAAGATGCAACTTGAATTATTGGTACTAATGTGCAATGTTCTATGGTAGCCTTTGATTTACAGGAAATTGGCTTCAGAAAGCATAGTGACGAAGGTAATGTAATTGTAATATGCAGGTATAGATACTTATAATGCCAAGTAGTAATTCAATTTGATATAGTAGATGAATTAGGTTTATGGTTAGCATCCTTATGCGAATATTGCCTAACTAATAAGAAGCAAACTGTTTACAAGTTACTAGAATTGTTTTGACTATTATGTGTGGTTTGGTGGGAGGGACAGTGTGGTATCACTTGCTCGCGAGTGCCCTACTATGCTGGGATTTCCTCTCATGATGTATTTGTGATATATATGTATTGTGCACAACGTTTGTTTGCATGCAGGATTGCAGGAACTAAGCCTCGATTCCACCTACATTGTCAGGATAGGGCGAGCATCATAAACACCCAATGGGATTGACGTGGAAAAATAGGAACTGACAAGAAAGTTTCCCCAACCTCTTTCGTCATCTGTCCTAGTGTTTGACAAATTGGTCGGATTGCTACCCCGTCATCACTTTTGTTTTGGTATCATTTCCTTATTTTTGGTTTGTTTAATTTTCGTTGCTTACTTGATAACGTTTAATTGATGTTTTAAATTTATGGTGTTGATGTGCTTATGATCATTGATATTGTTGTGTTACCATGTTTATGCTTGAGCTCGACTTCCCGGAGTAAGTCAAAGCCTAGGGGGGGAGGATATAGTGCCCCTCTGTCTGTGATGTCTTTGTGTTGCCTCTGACTCGCTTGTTAAGTTAGTATTGATTGGCATGATTTGAATTGATTCAATTTATTCGGTTTGTATTTTGAGGTAATAAATAAAATAAAAATTATAAAACTTCTGTGTTTTTGTCAAATAAAATATTATTAATGTTTAAAATGAATTAAATAAATCTAACTTGAATATTATAATTAAATAAAAATTAAATGTTTATGGAAGTAATGAATAATAGTATAATAAACAAAATTAAATGCAATATTATGTCAGTTTCACATAAAGATCTAATTATAGAATTTCGCATGAAAGGTTTTGTAACTGCTCAACATAAATGTAGCCTCTTCGTAACTAAAACTTGTTGGAAGATAGAGCATTTGGAAGTTGAAGAAAACTGTAGAATATGAAAAATAAATAATAACTATATTTAGCTTTTGGACGGGGGGAATAGGGGGTGGCCCTCCTCCATGTTGGTTCTCCATGAAGTTGCCAGGCTGCTGCCTTTAAAGATTTTGATTTTTCTCTGGGGTTTTAACAAATTTAGAATTGAGGTTTTGAATTGTATTGTCCAGACGGTAATGGCGATGCGCAGGGGAATAATGGGAAGAGGAAGGGTATTCACGTCCTCTTTTTTCCTTTCTTCTCTACTAGAACACCAGTAGGAATTATGGTTCTACGCCTTCCTCTATGCTCAACAGCTCTTTGAAAGCGGCGGAAGCTGCTAAATTCGCTGCAATTGTGGACAAATGGTAAGTTTACACTTCTTTCAACATACCATTTAATCTCATGCTGTTGTCAATATACACGACCGCACGTTATTAGTTATTACTTACAAAGTAAGATTTATGGTTACGGATGTTGAATGAGATAAGTTTAAGGCTAAGAGAAAATGTTTTTTTTTTCCCAAGCAAAGCGTCGGGTTCAAACGCTATCACTTAGAAATTGATGTTGTATGTTAACTTAGTATTGAGGATCGTAGAAGGCCCATTTTGGAATGCGTTAGAAGCTTTGTCAAAAAAAAAAAACAAAATAATAATGTCACAATTAAATCAAAATCATCACAAAATTGACAAATATCGTTAGAAAGAGCCCTTGACGTTTAAATCATGTTTTTTCTCTTGGATGTGTTGCCAGACAAAGTTATATTTTAAAAAGAGGTGACACAGGAAATTTCGAGCGTTCAGGTTTCCCCTTTAATTTTGGGTGTGTTATTATTGAGTTGCAAGTGTTCTAAGTCAAGACAACTGGTTTGGCTATCGCTTACTTGGCTTGGGACTCAATGAATTTCCTCTAGATTTGCAGTCACAAATTATGCTTTAATTTAAACCAAGATCAAAAGCACTGTAGCATTACTGAGACTCGGGATTGACTTGACAATCTAAAAGTCTAAATGGATTTCAATTGGGAAGAAATGGCAAACTGAAGGAACATAAAAATATCCATGAAAATAGGTTTAAATAACCGGTTGATTTTACTGTCAATCTATCACAGTTACAGCATTTGAAAATAAGATATTGTTAATTTCTGATAAAATAAAGAGTTTTCCATTGGTCGTGGTGAAGTTTAATTTCCGAACTTCAAACTTGAGCGCGTCTCTGAAAACTCGCCAGCAAACAGAAATGTGGTAAAAAGGAAAAGTTGTACATTAATTCTTCGTCTCTTAAGTCACGTAATTGCACCTCACCTTTCTCCTTCCCTTCCGCCTTGTGAATAACGTGTGAGATTGGATTATAATGCGAGTAGATGGCAATACTTCCAAATTCCAATATTCACTTTCTAATATACTTGGCAATCTGTCACTGTTACAGCATTTAGAGTTGAGGCATTGTACATAATTAAATAGCCTCCCTGAAACCATTGAACACCTTTCACAGCTGCAAATTTTAGACTTACAAAGTGTAGTAAATTAAAAAGCCTCTCTGATTTCATTGTCAACCTGTTTGAGCTGTGAGTATAACCCCGGTGGAATATTTATAATGTCTATTTATGTTGAGCTAAGCTTCTGTCAGTGTTAAAATACGTGTATATACTTAGGGGTAGGGGTAAGATGTATAAGGATTATTTGTGTCTATGACTGGTTTTGAAGATAAGTGAATTAAGGAATAGGGAAGCAATTTTGGAGTTAATAATTGTTAATGTATATACTTATGAATGTATGGGACTAATAAAGTAAATAAGACTATATTTAGGTTGAAAATGGGTACTTAAATAAAGATAAACAAAGTTAAGTTTCCTTGACACTGAAAATTGAATGAAGGTTATTTCCATTATTAAATGATTAGCAAATTGTCTAAGAAGAATAAGAAATTTAGGATATTATTATTACCACAATTATTATGGTTTATTCTTTGTTAATTTGTAGGTGAATATTGTTATTTTATAACCTTTAGAGTGGAATGGTAAGTTTAGTGTGTAAACTAAATAACTAGGAAATTGTATTAAGATTGTAGATCAAATATTATTATTCGAGGGAAAGAATCTTTTAATTTAATTATGAGATTAATGATAAGGAATATTATGGAATGTAAAAATATGCTTTGAGATAATTACGATATGTGATTTTAGAGTTCCCTTATTTTAAATTAATTCTTTTTGAACAAATGGATAAATTGTATTTGATTAGTCATTGATCATTTAAGGGTGATTTGGTGTATCCTATTTGTGGTATCCTCTTTGGAATTGCTTGGCTTTGGAAGTATTTTCATTCCATTGGGTTCATGTCGCTTTATGAGTGAATTGACATACTCTTTCATTGTGACTCTTCTGGTGTTGACGTGAGTTGGGGATCTTCTTTAAGTTAAATTGTGTTGCTATTCATTTAACCTTACATGGTGAATTCTTGGTTTGTTTTGAGTTGTGGGGGTCTTATTAATTGATTTTGTGGTGGAGTATTTTGGATACTAATGTGATGCTTGGTTGTGATAAGTTTATGCTTTTCGTTGTATGCAATCTTTCCACTTGTATTATTTTGGTGAAACATTAAATTATGTTGTTGTTATATTTGTTGATTTTGTCAAAGGTCATTTGTTTACCAGCTGTACGGGTATCTTGTGAGGAGGAAATTGAGGTCTCCCTTGGATGCCTGGTTGCATGCTTTTACCTTTGTTGTTGAAGGATTGTTTCTAGATGGTTCCATGTCGGTGTAAATGCTTTTGGAGACTAATTTTGATTCATGGAATCCTTTGTCATTTAATTTGTGTTGCAATGTAATTGGGAACTCGTGTTTTGTTTATGAGTTGTGGATAGTTGATCTTCTTGAATTTTTGATTTATTTCGTATCGAAGTTGGTTATGTAGTCTGGATGGAGTTGTTGATCTTATTTTAATGTTTTCACTCATTATATTTGTATTGAAAATAGTTCTTGTGGCTTTGCAATTATTGTTGTCAGTTCTTTGATGGGGAAACCCTAGTGTAAACTTTTTGAGAGTGTTCTAGAGGCTTGTTTTTTTAATGGTTGGTCAATGTTCTCTCTTTATGTGCCCTTGATGTGGCAAGTGTTTTGGAATTTGGATTTTGAAAGGGTTGTACGAGGATTGTAAGATTTTGATTATGTGTTTATAGCGAGATGGGTAATGCCTCGCATGTTTCTCTATGGTGATCTAATGTTCTTGTTATGTTGTACAGCCCTTGGATTTTGGTTTTTATTTTTTGAGTGTCTAGAGAGAGAGTGACTCTAAGTGGGTGGTCGGTGCACAAAGGGGCACCAGGATAGCCCTCGTTAGAGTGTGAGCAATAAGTGAAAACCTAATTAATTAACTAGGGGGTGGGTAGAATCACATTAAAAAGATAATTGATGCCTCATTCGCCTTTTAGTGCTACCACAGACTAAAGGGGATTGAGAAGGCTGTGGTTGGCATGATCGTTGCCTTGTCTTCATGAAAGGTAACGGTTCCGCATGAGCAACCCTATGGGGTGGTTCCTTGAGATAGGTAGCCTGGATAACCATAGATGGAGGTGGCTCCTAGCGCTTGGTTGTCTGGATAATCTGTCAGTAGATGGAGGCGGCACCTTGCCATAGGTAGTCTAGAGAATCCATGTTAAGCCATGCGATGACACTCTCCTCTAACACTCCTTATTATGTTGCTTCTTTGGAAATCCTCTGGAAGTGGTCCTTTGTCTTGAATTGATGAAACATAGTTGTTTGAATTGATTCATGGTTTTACCCTATTTTATCTATGGTGTATTCTTTGATCTTGTATAAATCTTTTTGATGTTTGGGTTTTGACCTTGTACTCTTATGGTACTGTGATATGATGTTATTGTATTGTTTAATTGCAATTTGGAACTGTATTATGTTTATTAATTCAGTTGATTTGGAAGTGTTTCATGATCATCCTTTGGTTACTTGTTTATTGGTCATTGCTTTGATTTATGTGATGAGATTTATGACTTTAAGTTATTATGTTGACTCTTGGATGTGGTTGATTATGTCATTTTAATCCTTGAGTTTTATGATACCTTTGTATGTTGTTGAGTCTTGTGGTTCCATGTTTGGATGTTCTTGGTTGAGGTCTCTTTCTTGTTAGCTCCTAGCACGGGGGGTGGGTCTTCGGACTCACATGGTCGGGTGGAACATGCTAAGCACCCCATTGGGTCCCTAGTCGAGGATCGAGAGGTGCGGATTGGTGCCGTTGCAGCGACTTCAGAGTTGTATATGACTTGGAGCCAATTATGATACTTGGTATTCATCTGTTTATTTGTATCATGTTATATTGTGTATGGTTTCCATTTATGTTTGGAAACACTTTTGTATCATTATACCTTTAGAACATTGTATTGTAATGTAATGTTAAATCTTGTATGGATATTGGCCATGGCAATTGTTACTCAATGTGTTAAGTTAATCATGCATATGTTGTATTTATGTACACAAATGGTTTCTTATCAATGATTTATCATGTATGTGTTACGTTTGATAATGTTTACTTTGTTATGGATTATATATTTGACTTTTATTCCTTATTGTCATTGTCAGGATCTAAGTCTTGTAATGACTCCTCGTGTACCCTAAGGGATGTATATGTTAATGAATCTATTTAAATGAAATTCATGTTATGACTTAATGTGTATTACATGTATGTTATGTTTACTTTTAAAAAAAAATTGTGCAGTAATTATTGTTTAATTGTCCTTTGGGGTTCGCACGGCGGGCTGTTACAGAAGACTAGGATCTCAAGTAGCTCATGCAATAAAAAAGATTGAAAAATAAAGATTAGAAGTTTAGATTTAGATTAAAAATGTGAAAATTTTAGAGGTATATTAGATCTAAAATTAAACCTTAATATGATTTTAAGGGTTGGTGAAAAAGATATAAAATAAAGCTAAAAATCATTATCAAAGACATAGTAGTGAAACAAAATGATTGTAAAGTTTTTTTTCTTTTATCTAAAAGTGAGATGTATATGACATACATATATTGATGTGGAGAACTCTTATATGGATGAGAAATCTTAAAAAAAAATAGTTTGTGTAAGGTAGAAAGGTTCACCAAATATAAGCTGTAATGCCCCACCACGCAACCCTAGGGGAAGTTGCAAACTACTAAACAAATGCACAATTTTTTTTTTTTTTAATTACAAATACATGTAAGATTACAACACAAAGCCAACAATCCCCTAAGGTTACGAGACAAAGATTCAGAGTAGCAATGAGGGGTAAAAATAATACAAGAATGACTAACATAAAAGAACCAAGGTAGCAACTGGATTCCACGAGCTCTCCAATATGAAAGCCTTGTCCACACGATCAAGAGCCAAAAAAAAACAATGGAGTAAGGTGCACGTTCCACCCAACCAAGTGATACCTGAAGGCTCACCCCCCATGCTAGGAGATAGTAACAAGGATTTCAGGTCAAGACCAACAACCTCTAAACATAGGAAACATGACTCAACTGAAAAAGATACGAACATGACATCACATGACACAAAGGTTACAATGCTTCCAGATTTTAAGTAAATGATCACATCACAAATACAAACATATTGTTGACTTAGGAGAAGTGTCATCACAATGTCGCATGGGATATCCTGGCAAGTCTTCCTAGGTCCCGACCCCCATCTTGGGATATCCTGGTAACCTCTAATGACTCTCGGCCCCACATGCAAACCAATGCGAAATCAGTTATCTTTTGAAGGGACAAGATAATGATCTTGCCATTCCAGGCCTTCTCGTCTCATCCCAAGTCTTTACAAGCACTTGCGTCCATGAGCGAGGCAAAATTAATCTTTTTAAATGTTGGTACCACCTACACTAATCAATTGGTTTAAGTTTTCACTGAATTAACCAACTTACATTGAGATCTCCTGGCACCACTTTGTGTGTCGGCCCTCAATGTAAGCCACTTCTCTAAGACAACACGTGGAACTATGCCACAACCAAAGGGTACTCAAGTGCAACCTAGGGATAATGAATCCCTAAACACGACATAAAGTCAACATAAACCGTCCAAGATAAATAGTTATAACTGGACATAATTACGCACTACCCAAGGCAAACAAGGTTGGTCGACATAACAGCAACCCCAACTCATAATAGACAATCCTATCTGGAAGGCTTACCTAGTACTGACTCAATCCCCAACAAGAATAGACTCCCCACAACGAAAGGAAGCTTGCAAACAATATAAGTAATCTACATTAGGATTTCGTAAATCCAATCACTCAACGCATTAGTGCACTTAATCAAATCAAATCAAATATATTCTTGCACAATCACATGAGAGTGGTCCAAAACGTTGGGAATTTTTCCATAATCTCTACTTAATCATTTAATCATAATGCACAATGTTCCATAATGATAATAAAAATAACAGTCCTTTCACAATTAACTTGCTTACTTGCAAACCGAATTCTCATTTATTCATTACAAAAATAACTTAAAATAATGTTTTTTTTAATATCATTATATTTATATAAAATATCTATGTAATTACACATATACTTGATGTATATGTTATTACATATATTATATATATATATAATATTAAACATTAACTTCAATAATTGGATTTAAAAATCAAACCATAGTACTTTACTACAATTATTTAAAATATAAAATAAATATATATTATAATATATATATATATATATTACATATATTTAATATGAAATTAAATATATATAATATATATATATATATTAATAATATATTTTAATTCTTAATAATTAAAAAATATCAACAAGTAATAAATCCTTTTTTTTTAATGCTGAAATAAACATATATATATTAAATGTAATATATATAATATAGAATATAATATATAATATAAAATATATTAAATATATTACATTTTATATATAAAAGAACAAGGTACGAACCCTAATAATGGTCAATGCAGCACATTAGGGCCGCGCCCTGCACCAACAGGGGATGCAGCCCCCATGGATGGGGGTGGCGAACTGTGTTGGCAGCATCAGTGCTGCCTTCATAGGCCGTCGACACCATCGATGGGGTTGCGAACAGGTTGAAACCCCTGCCCCTCCTCACATACTTTGCATAGGGAGAACAAAAAAATGAAACCGCCATTCAAGTTTTCAAAAAAATTGACTGGTAAAACAAAAGGATTCTGGGTAAAAAAAAACCAGAATGAAAGAAAAACACAACTTTATTTCTCCGAATATTTTAAAAATGAATTCATATATATATATATATATGTATATATATATGTACATACAATAAGGTATGTATATATATACATATATATAAATATACACACACAGTCTTTCATAGAATGACTGTAAAAATAATTTTTTTTAATACCCAGATTGGGCAAATGCTCATTCTAAGAAACAAAATAAATTGTCATTGAAAACACATGGTTTAACCCAGTTATATGAAGATTTCTCATTCCTTTGCAAATTTAAATGAAGATCTTCCAAAGCAAACAAAATTTCACAAGAAAATCCATTTGAATCACCATGTTTGTTTCAAATTTTCTATTGCAAGTTTGATGATGAAATTGTCATCTCTTTGTTTCCACAATATCTTTAGAGAATTTAGATTCAAGTTTGAATGGAGTTTCATGATGGGTTTTTCCTCTAAATCACAATTTGAATTCCTTAAACAGTTTGAACAATTTCAAAAATGATTTTCAAAATAAGATTTGCACAAAATTTAAACATTGAACCTTGTGTTTTCTCCAAGCTTGAAGTCTTTCAATGGAGGTTTTCCTTTTCTTTCCAATTTAGCTGTACCAAATTTCAAATCTTCTCTTCCTAATTTTTTCTTCAACCAAAATCCATTCCAAGTTTGCTCTCCAAAATTCAAAATTCAAAATTCAAAATAAAATGAATTACCTCATGCAATTTTCTCCCCCAAATTTGTCAAACCCCTAATTTTGAACTCACCCACCAAAATTTATTGCTAAACTAGATATTTTATTTTTGCAATTTAATAAAAAAATTTCCATTTTCCATTGAATTTGCATAATATTTATTTAAAACAAAGTTCTATTTTGCAACCAAAAGATAATTACATTTTCCTTTTTCCACAAAATTGAATTTACCTATCTACATTTAAAATCATTTTTAATTTTATTTCAAAAAGGAATGCAAGACAATTTGTATTTTGATTTGATCTCAAAATTTAATAATGCTAACACAACATTTTAATTTAATTTATCAATAAATAAATCTAATCCATGATTAGATTATTTATTGATTGAATTAAACTAACTAATTAATTAATGAGCACTCCTTTATTTATTTTGACAATGAAATTAAATAAAACAAACACCATTTTTCTTGCAAATTTAAATACACAAGTAAGGAGAGAAGAGGCAACAAAGAAAATAACTTATCCCAACTAACAACCCGACGACACACTATGGCTAGGGTGATGTCACGACATAGAAAACCTAGCTACTATCTCCCAATCATTTTTCGTTGGACAAGGGACATGCTCAGACCTGTGGAACCAAGTTGAGTCGATGTCCTGTACCTGCATCCTGCACACAATACGAGTGTCGAAACATGCATATATATATATTAAAACACACCGTGAAGAGAAAATTGTGGGATCACAGGGCGCTCGCATGCGAGTGATGTGATCTCGTCCCCTTCACCAATACAATATCACTAACTGATGCATCTAATCATCACTGATATACTCAAAGTATAAACATCAATAATTCACATACATGCTAATTTAATCCATAATATGAAATAATAATAACATCTGATTAAAGTGTCATCACATCAAAACATAATGTTTACATCGCTTAACAATTAGCAGACAAAAGTAATTAAGTTTATACCCAATGTGCTAACAAAGAAAAACATACATAACGAACATTGTTCGATCAAAAGAACAAAATGGAGGGGTGTTACATAAGCTAATTAAATAAATGTAATTAATTAAATATAAATAAACATATATGTATGATAGTTGAGACTAATAAATCATATTATTGTACTAACTACTTTAAAAAAATACATGCAAGGGATAAAGGAATCATTATGATAGATTATCTTATATTATTTATATAAAAAATAATTTATATAATATAATATAAATAATATAATATATAATATATTAAAATAAATGATATGTTATATATAAATATATAAAAATATACAATAATATTATATAAATAATATATAATATATAATAATTGATTTATTATTAATATCTATAAATAAATAAATTTTATATAAATATATTTCAAATATATATCAATTATTTTAATGCAATAGATTTACTTAAATTTAATTTATATAATTTATTGTATTATTTAATTATCGTAGATATTTTTATATAAATAATTTATTTTAAAATACAACATATAACCTTTTAACATAAATCTAAAATAAATCTATAAATAATTCATAATCCAGTGCTTACCAGGGGATAAACAATCAAATTTCCCACGCCATCATAAAATGTAAATAAGTAGGAGCTACGTTGAAAAATGTGGGAGAAGAAATACCTAAGTTAATAACAAACAGGTGTGTACAAATAGTGTTTGATGCTCCAAAGTCCAGCCGTGACAGTGACGTGCTGAAGGGAAAAGGGAAACGGAAAATATATTTGTTTGACTCACCTAAAAAGTTAAGGCTTAGTGTGTGATACTTAAGCCCAGCCCTATAGGTACGAGACACAGAACACATCGGTCAAAAATGAAGTCAACTGCTTCATCGAGCCTCTCTCTTTCAGCAGGGACACGGTAATCTAATTGCTTCGCGCGCCTTGCCAGAGCACACAACCATCTCAACAGCTGAATACATTGGTCATTATTATTCGAAAGTTCTTCTATTAGATCTAACAAACGTCCCACTACGCATACCCCTGCCGCCAACAACTGCACACAACCATCTCAACAGTTGAATACATTGGTCATTATTATTTGAAAGTTCTTCTATTAGATCTAACAAATGTCCCACTACGCATACCCCTACCACCAACAACTGAATCTGGGATGGACCTTTCAAAACCCTAATTACCACTTTCCATGTTTCAAGTTTATAACCAGACTTGAAGCACACCTGTTCAAAAAAGGAACAAATATTCATCACCCAAATTAAGAACCAAATTCTATGTGCAAAGTTTGAGGGACTAATTTTAAAACACAAAATAAATGAAGTTCAATACCATGAGATGATTTCTCTCTGCATGCTCAGACATCATCATCACTAAATCCTTACCGAAGTTTGTACAATATTTAAACATAGGGGAACTACCAACTTCCTGTGTAGACGTGCTCTGTTGGGCCTGCAAAATTTTCTACAGTATATTTATGTTCCATTTGAATTATCACCAACAAAATATTTAATGTTCAGCAGAGGAATAGAAGTCGTTCTTACTCTATCATTTTTAGCGGCGATGGCTTCAAGACGTTGGTCAATAATGGAGAGTATAAGGTCAAGATGAGTGACATCTTGCACCATTACTTCAAGAAACCCCAAATCCACTTCAATCTCATTTTCCAAGGAACCGAACACAGAGCAGCTAATGTTGACCATTGCAAGAGAGTAAAGAGAAGACAGAAGAGATAGCGTAAAGAAAAAAACTGTGGTAGGAGTTAAATCCCAGCTAACTTAGAGTTTCACCGGGCCTCGCTGTTTTTATTTGCTATGAACGCTTTTTTTACGTGGTGGTATGCGAGAAATTTATAAAGCATGTGCTTTATTTTTTATTTTTTGGAATTATTTTGATTTGCTTTAATTTTTTTAAATCATATGAAATTTATAATTTTAGATTATATATTTTAATTTTTTTATTATATATATATGATTTAATGGAAATATTAAAAAAAAACTTAATTTAAAACGTTAAGTAAATATAAAATGTAACATTTAAAATTTAAGATAATGTTAAATTTAAAAAAAATTATTGATTTTTTAAAAGAAAATGAACACATTTTTTTTTAAAAATAATTGGCAAATAATTTTTTTATTAAAATACATTATATAATATAAAATATAAAGTTAAATGTTGAATTATAAATCTAAATTCATTTCCGTCAATAAAATATAAAATATATATCTCAATAAAATCTAACTCTAAAATATATACTCCTATTCATGATGATAACCATAACCATAACCATAACCATAACCCTAACCATAACCCTAACCCTAACTGTACAATCTATATTCATGATGATAAACCTACTTATGATGATAACCCTAACCCTAATCCTATTTGTGATGATAAACCTAACCCTAATCCTAACCCTATACTTATTCGTGATGATAATCCTATTCATGATGATAAACCTATTCGCGATGATAACCCTAACCCTAACTCTAACCCTAACCTTAACCATAACCATAACCATAGCCTTAACCCTAACCCTAACCCTAACCCTAAACCTAACGATATATGACCGCTAGCTCTAACCCTAATTAAACCCTATCCCAAACCTAATTTAACCCTAATTCTAACCCTAATTCTAGCACTAACTAAACTCTAATCTCAACCCTAGGTCTAATTGAACCCTAACCCTAATTGAATGCTTATTGAGTCTTACCTTAATTAAACCCTACCCCTAATTAATCCCTTTTGTAACCGTAATTAAAATCTTACCTTAATCCTAATTGATCCTTAACTCTAACTCTTAACACTAATTAAACTTTAACCCTAACCCTATTTGAACCTTAATCATAATAATTATTGTAACCCTAATCAAACATTAATCCTAATCTTAACTCTAATTAAATTCTAACCCTAATTGAATATTAATTGTTTAATGGTTAAGATTAGGGCTAGGGTTCAATTGCAATTAGGGTAGGGTTAGGGTTAGGTTTAGGGTTAGAGTTAGAGTTAGGATTATGGTTAGGGTGAGAAATAGGATTATAGTTAGGGTTACCATTAGAATTAGTGTTATTTTTTAAATTAGGGTTAGAGTTAGGGTTACAAATAAGTTTAGAGTTAGCAATGGAATTTAGCAATAGTGTTACAATTATGGGCTACATTTATAGTCTTACTATTTTATTTATTTAATTTTATATAATTTTATAAAATGGAATAAATAAACCTATTCATGAAGATAACCCTAACTCTAACCATAACCCTAACCCTAACCCTAACCCTAACCCTAATCCTATTCGTGATGATAACCCTAACCCTAACCATAACCATAATCCTAAACCTAACCGTAATCTTAACCCTAGCCCTAATCCTATTCATGA
Organism: Sequoia sempervirens; assembly: GCA_007258455.2. NCBI lineage: Eukaryota > Viridiplantae > Streptophyta > Pinopsida > Cupressales > Cupressaceae > Sequoia > Sequoia sempervirens. The sequence goes on along the minus strand of VDFB02270651.1, from coordinate 57,156,750 downwards.
TGATAAACCTAACCATAACACTAACGCTAACCCTAATCCTATTCGTGATGATAACCCTAACCATAACCATAACCATAACCATAACCCCAACCCTAACCCTAACCATATCCCTAACCATATCCCTAATCATAATCCTTATTTGTGATGATAAACCTATTAGTGATGATAACCCTAACCCTAACCCTAAACCTAAACCTAATCTTAACCCTAACCCTAAGCCTATCGTGATGATAAACCTAACCCTAATCCTATTTGTGATGATAAACCTAACCATAACACTAACGCTAAGCCTAATCCTATTCTTGATGATAACCATAACCCTAACCCTAACCCTGGGTATGTGCAGGATCATCATGGTAAAAATAGGCCCTTAAGTGGCAAAAAATTCAGAAAAATCAGAGTTAGGCAACTTGACGTAAAAAATTGAATAAGTTATCTATATTATTTCCAAAATGTGTAAGAATAGAATCTGTAGTAAATTGAATGTAGTTTCGAAACTACTATGTATGTTTTAAAAAAAAATCTATTTGGTGAAAATTTGAAATTTCAATGCAGTGGTACTTAAATTTCAGGGAAAAAATAAGAAGTAGGTGTTTGTTTGACCACCCTAACCACAATAAAATGATAATATTTTTTTATAAGATTTTATATATAAGTAGAGGACTTATGCCCCGATGTGATGCATATTTTTTGTAATTTTTTAAGTAAATAATTAATTATGAATTTTTATTACAACTTTTTAAAAAATATAAAAACTCGTATGTCTAACCACCTTAACTTGGTCTAAACTTCATGAAATTCATTTTTTCTTCTTTTAATCCTATAGTATACAAAGCATAGAATGTGACACATGTTTTGTATTCAAAAAATGTGATACCATCTGAAAGCTATAGATGTTTTCAATCACCTATCAATTAGGACTTTAGTCATAATTTGAATAGAAAATGAATAATAATTACTTATTAAATTCAAAGTAAAGCATAATTTATATCATTGGAAAGAGAATATCCTTTGAAAACCCTTTTCATTTCATCAATTTTGGGTAAAAAAATAGTCGAACCACATACCCATCATATTGCCACTTTTTGGCCCATCATGATCCTGCACATACCTCCCTAATCCTAATGCTATTCGTGATTTAACTTATTTTTTAACCTTTAATTTATTTATTTTATTTTTTAATTTATTTTTATACTAAACATTTTCAAATCTTTGCGATTTATCTTTGATTTGATTTTTTTGTTGTTTCATCAAATATCTTTAATTTTGATTTTTTTTGTTTTATGAAATCTCCTTGAATCTCTTTGTTTTGATTTTTTTGTTTCATCAAATCTCTTTGTTTTGATTTTTTTGTTTCATCAAATCTCTTTAATTTTTTTGTTTCATGAAATATCATTGATTTTTTTGTTTTTCAAAATCTCTTTTATTTTGATTTTGTTTTTCATCAAATTACTGTAATGCCCCGCCACGCAACCTTAGAGGAAGTTGCAATTCACTACTTAAACGTACCAATTTTTTTTTTGTTTAAGTACAATAACATGCAAGGTGAACACATATTGCCAACAACCTTTAAGGCCACGAGACAAGGATTACTTATAAACCCAACAACAAATAACATTAACATAAACTGAAACATTATGCACTTAAGGAAATGAGACAACATACATGCCATGCAAGATAAATTACAACAAGGATATTAAATACCTCAAGATTCCAAATTTAACATTTAAACACTAAGGTTACATCCCTCATTCCCTGAATGAGGTAAATCCAACCCAAAAGATTACATATTACAAATTCCACCTCGATAACAACTGAGGGGTAATAAAATACAATAAGAACTGAGAGAACAAGGCATGAGAAGAACTGATTCCCACGAGCTCTCCAACTGGAAATCACAAACGCACGAACAAGAAGAAGCACCAACGGAAAGATGCATGCCACCCGACCACGTGGAATCCAAAAGGTTCCACTCCCTCCGTGCTAGGAGATAGTAACCAGGAATTCCTACCCAAGACCATCTACCACAAGACACATGCTTACACCAAAACTGAATTGAAACAACTACAATCACAAAGCCACTTAACATCTACAAACACAATGCCATTTAGCCACTACGGTCACAACATCACTTAACACGAAGTTACAATGCTTTCAGAGAACAATGATCATGTACATCGCACAATAGCTAATTAACTGTCGACATAGGAAAAGTGTCATACATAAATTGCCATGAGTTACCCTAGCTCAACCTTCCTAGGCTATCGGACCCCCATCTTGGGTTACCCTGGGTTGCCTCTACCGGCACCGGACCCTCATACAAAACTATGCGTCCCATCTCATCTCGAGCCTTATCATTCACTTGCTTCACGAGAGAGAGGCATTCATTATCTTATTAGTTTGAAAGATCCCCATTAATTCATTTAAATTATCACTTAGTTAAACTCTAGGTGAGTTACCCTGGCGCCCCTTTGTGTGCCGGACCCTCACCAAGAACCACTCTCCTATCGACGACACCACCACAAAAGAACAAGATAACATGACCTCTCCAAACCAAGGAGGAAACAGAACAAAGAACTTACTCCAACACTGGAGGAAAACAACGTACAAAACTCACTCCAACATTAGAGGAAACCAAATTACATTACCCTCTCCTACACCCAAGGAGGCACAAATCCCCGTTCGTGAAAACCGGGTGATCCACAAGGTATAACTATGCACATCTTCTACGACACACCAAAAGTTGACTTTCATAAAGACAACCCACAACAGGATACAAATCCCCTATCAGGAAGACTTCAAACAATGACTCTATGCTCCCAACATCGAACAAGAAAGAATAAACACTAAAAGTATTTCAAGCAATTATGTAAACTAAAATTCGGATTTCCTGAATCCACTCAAACACAGGTTTCATGTCTTGTGTTTATCCAATCAATTGATCCCATTTCTTTTCACGACATTTAAAAATTAAAATAATAGATCATTTACTCTAAATCTCACAACCATACTCAAAGTCAAAACACTTTAACAATGCAGCTATCTGGTTAAAATTTAAATCAACCGTACTCTTTAAGTTTCCTGATCACATACTAAACTAAATCACTTGATTAATAAATCATTTAGGTTAACTAAAAAGTTCATCCTTTACTCTCAATTCCACGATCATAATAATCACATGGTCGATCAGAAATTCTAATTTGACATTTAACATTACTTAAATATACCAAATAAAATTATACTTTACTTGCAAATGAATCAATTAATTAACTTTAAATATAAACTCCCATGGAATAAACTATAACAAATAACCTTTATATATATTTTCCAATTAATTTAGATTTTAAATACCTCATGATTAACAAAACATACATTTGAAATTATTAAAATTGTTTTAATCTAATATATATTAAAATATTATATTTTATATAATATACAATATTAAAATATTATATATAATATATAAAATGTAATATAAATAATATATATAGAAAATAAATTTAAATTAAATAACAGAATTAAACTTTTAAAAGTGAATTAAAAAAAAACCCAAAGGCCGGGAACTCAGCGCAGGCCCATGGCGGCAGCCGTAAGCCATTCTGCACATGAGCCACCCCTTTGGTGCTGTAGGCCTCCTAGCAGGCACCGCGGGCGGCGCGAGGCTGTGGGTGCATCAAAGGTTCTCGGCCCTCCAAGGCCAGGGTGGCCAAGGGGGTGGGTGACCTCCACCCCCACAAAAAAATAAATAAATTATATATTAATTAAAAAAATTTCCTGCGTTTTTACCAGAATAAAAAAAAATGAAATACAGAGGCTCTTTTTTTGGGTTTTACCCAAATTTTTTAAAAATTTCCATAAGCACAAATATATATATTTTTTTGTGGGTATTTCCATATATCAATATATATATGGTTGTATACACAATACATATACCCAAATTGATTTCATACACAATTTATGAAAATAATCCCCACCCATTTCAAAAATAGAACTTATTCAAAACAACAACATGGGTTTTCAAAACCTAGCTTAACATTGAGTTTTTCTTGGATTTTCTTTTGGTTTCAAAATCCATTACAATTGTGCAAATTGAAAGCTTTTCCCTAATTTTTATTGAATCTAAAACTATGTTTTCAATCATTCAAATGAGTAAGAAGAGGAAGGGAGAAATAATGGAACCTTGTGTTTCCTCCAAAATTGCAAGCTTTAACCATGGAGATTTCAAGCATTCCTTCAACTCCACCATTTTTGCCTCCTCCAAGCTTCTCCACCAAAACATTCAAAACCAAGAATTCCATGGAGATTTGAAAGAAAACCCTAAAACAAAATATATCCTTTTTCTTCCAAACTCCCCAAATTCACATTCAAATTCAACTTCCAATTAAATTCAAATTCTAATTAAAATTGAACTCAAATTCAAATCAACATTTCATTCCAATTCCAATTTCAATTTCAAACACAAATATCTTTTTACCAAAAAAGTCAACTAATTCAGTAAATATCCTTTTTACCCCAAAGTCTTGCATAAGAATTATTTGAATTTTTAATAACTTTAACCCATTTTCTATTTCCAATTTAAATTCAAAATATTCTAGCATTTTATTTTCAACAAAAGAATTAAATCTTTTTCACTTTCAATTCAAAAGGGATAATTTAGCTAATTCACACAATTAATTTAAATTATCAATAAAATAAATCTAATTCCAAATTAGATTATTTTATTAATTCAATTAAATTAATTAATTAATCACTAATTTTCCAACATCTCAATAAGACAAAACATTCATCATTTATAATTTCCAAAAGCTATTTAATCACTTTTAGCTTGCAACTAAACACATTTAATCATTAATTAGACTACGCAAGTCATTAAATAAACTTTAAACTTGAAATTAAATATACACTCGAGGGGAACTGACCAAGATAAAACAACTGACTCTAATAACGACCCAACAACATGCTATGACTAGGGTGACGACCTGGTTTGGACAACCTAGCTACTATCTCCCAATTAATTTCCATTGGCCAATGGACACGCTCAGACCTGGAAACCAGGTGGAGTCGATGTCATGTACTTGCCAACCTGCAACAAAGAGCATGTCGAATGTGCATATATACATAATATAATCAGATACACCGTGAAGAGGAAATCTCAGAATCGTAGGGCACTCGCAAGTGAGTGATACAACCCCGTCCCCTTCACCAATACAATATCACTAACTGACAAGGCTAACATTATTAACATAATCAAAGCATAAAGCATCATTAATTCACATGTTAACATGATCGAAGCATAACATAGGAAAACATTGCCTGATTAACAGAGCACAAAAAGGAGGGTGTTACATCAGCCTATCAATTAGGACTTTAGTCATAATTTGAATAGAAAATGAATAATAATTACTTATTAAATTCAAAGTAAAGCATAATTTATATCAGTGGAAAGCTGAGAATATCCTTTGAAAACCCTTTTCATTTCATCAATTTTGGGTAAAAAATAGCCACATACCCATCATATTGCCACTTTTTGGCCCATGATCCTGCACATACCTCCCTAATCCTAAATTCGTGATTTAACTTATTTTTTAACCTTTAATTTATTTATTTGATTTTTTAATTTATTTTTATACTAAACATTTTCAAATCTTTGCGATTTATCTTTGATTTGATTTTTTTTTTGTTTCATCAAATATCTTTAATTTTGATTTTTTTTGTTTTATGAAATCTCCTTGAATCTCTTTGTTTTGATTTTTTTGTTTCATCAAATCTCTTTGTTTTGATTTTTTTGTTTCATCAAATCTCTTTAATTTTTTTGTTTCATGAAATATCATTGATTTTTTTGTTTTTCAAAATCTCTTTTATTTTGATTTTGTTTTTCATCAAATTACTTTGATTTATTAGAAAGCAAAAAAATATTTAAATTTATTCTAAATAAAGAAATTTAAAATGTTTCTTTGGCTCTTAATTTTCTAAAATTTAGAAACTTCTTTTTACATCTAATTTAATAAAAACTACTTTTATATGAAATAGTAAATTTAGAATATTTTTTTCATACACTTGATTTTCTAAAATTTAGAAAAAAAAATTTCTTGAGTCTAATTTAAAAACTTCTTTTTTCATGCACTTGATTTTGTAAAATTTAGAAACTTTTTTCTTAAGTCTAATTTAAAAACTTCTTTTATATGAAATTATAAACTTGGAATATTTCTTTTGCACTTAATTTTCTAAAATTTAAATTATGTCAATCATTAAATATATTTAATATATCTAATAAAAAATTAATTTATTTTAAAATTTAATTAGTCCATGTTTTGTATAAATAAATTATAAACTCCCATTTTCATGTCTAATTCTTGGATGGATTTTAGAATATTTGTTTTATAGTTATTTTTTAAAATTTAAGATATGTCTTAGCCTTTTTAAAATCCATAAGAACATTGAAAAATATTCAACAATGATTAAAAAAAAATATTTACACAATATTCAATTAGTAATATCATCTATTGCATTTTTTTCTCCATCAAATTAGGCATTTCTAAGATAGACACATTAAATGTAGAAGATGAAAATCTCAATTGAAGCAAGACATTTGAAAATAAATAGTGAAAAGTTCCTTCAACGTTTGGATCATCAAAATCATTAAGTGGCTACTTAATATTATAATGACTATAAAATATGTTTATAGGAGCTTCTCCCCTAGCGTAGACAACATTCCAAAGACCTGCAACCAAAATTGATATAAATTAAAGCAATGAAAAAAATAAAATATGTTTATAGGAGCTCCTCCCCCTAAAATATCCAAAATTGTATTAAATTAATATAATTCATAATTTTATTTATGAGATCATTCATTATTCTTTGATTTCTTTCCAAGTAAATTGAAATATATTTAGCCTCAAATACGTAAATGGAATTTGTTAACATTAGAATTTAGCTATCTATGAAGAAATATTTGAAAAAGGTTTCAAAATGTGGATTATTTAAATTGTGCATGTCCTTAAAAATAATCACAAAATCAAACATCCAAAAGCGGGCAACTAGCAAAAAAAATCATAAAGATTAAAAAATCTTAGATTTTTTAAAGATTTGAAGATTTGATAGTAAACATTAATAGTTAACTGAAATGGAAGTGTAATGCCCCGCCACACAACCTGGGGGAAGTTGCAAACTACTAAACAAATGCACAATTTTTTTTTTGTTTGATTACAAATACATGTAAGGTTACAACACAAAGCCAACAATCCCCTAAGGTTACAAGACAAAGATTATCTAATCACAAATTAAAACAACATGCATGAAATGAAACATAACAAAATTCACTTAACTAATTAAAGCACATACATTCCATACATGAGATTTTCATTAAGACCATGAGATCCTTCACGGTTACCAATGGCAGAAGTTATATAATTACAATTACATCTCTCATTCCCAGAATGAGGTAAATCAATAACATGATTGTTTATTACAATTCCCACCTCGATAACAATGAGGGGTAAATAAAATACAAGAGCAACTAACATAAATGAAACCAAGTAGCAACTGGATCCCACGAGCTCTCCAACACGAAAGTCTCGTCCACATAAGCCAATGCCAAAACAACGGAGTAAGGGCACGTTCCACCCAACCAAGTGATACCCGAAGGCTCACCCCCCGTGCTAGAAGATAGTAACAAGGGTTTCAGGTCAAGACCAACAACCTCTAAACATAAGCAACATGACTCAACTAAAAAGGATACATACATGACATCACATGGCACAAAGGTTACTATGCTTCCAGATTTGAAATAATAATCACATCATGAATACAAACATAATGCTGACCTAGGAGAAGTGTCATCACAATGTCGCATGGGATATCCTGGCAAGTCTTCCTAGGTCTCGGCCCCCATCTCGGGATATCCTGGTAACCTCTAACGACTCCTAGCCCCACATGCAAACCAATGCAGAATCAACTATCTTTCGAAGGGACAAGATAACGATCTTGCCATTTTAGGCCTTCTCATCTCATCCCAAGTCTATACAAGCACTTGCGTCCATGAGCGAGGAAAAATTAATCTTTTTAAATGTTGGTACCACCTATGCTAATTAATTGGTTTAAGTTTTCACTGAATTAACCAACTTACATTGAGATCTCCTGGCACCACTTTGTGTGTCGGCCCTCAATGCAAGCCACTTCTCTAAGACAACACATGGAACTATGCCACCACCAAAGGGTACTCAAGTACGACCTAGGGATAATGAATCCCTAAACACGACATGAAGTAACCAAAACCCACCCAAGATAATCAGATATAACACTGGACACAAGTACGCACTACCCAAGGCAAACAAGGTTGATTGACATGCTGACAACCCCAAAACACATAAAAGATGATTCAATCTGGAAGACTTACGAGATCTGACTCAAAACCCAACAAGAACAAGCACCCCACGATGAAAGAAAGCTTGCAACAATATAAGGTAATCTACCTTCGGATTTCGTAAATCCACTCATTCATCGCATTAGTGCATTTAAACAAATTAAATAAACTATGTTCTTGCACAATCACATAAGGGTTTGAATGTTCGTTTGATTCTTATTGACACAATACATACGATAAATTAAATCAATCACTCTTTGCTAAACCATAATTTTCTATATCTAATTTTCGTCTATCCCTTAACAAATATCTCATATATAAATTAAATACTTCTTCTCTTTTAAGGAAATAAATCACATTTTAAATATACAAATATGTTTATTAAATATCTATGAAATCAGATGTCCGTATATATATGCATTTTAAAATATATTTATAATTAATGTTTAAAAGTGAATAATAATTACTTAAGCATTTTATTAAAATATAATATACACATATTATAATATATATATTATATATAAATAATATTAAATTATTTTATATAACATATATATTAAAATATTCCTATATTATAATATATATATTATATATAAATAATATTAAATTAATATATATAACATATATATTAAAATATACATATAAATTATATTTTAATTCATAAATATAACCATTGGTATAAACTTAATATTATATATATTAAATATAAAATATATAATATGAAATATATTATATATTTTATATTTAATAAATATAATTAAAAAAAATGAAATTTAAAAAGCAACCGGCGACCACGTTTAGGGCTTCGTCATGCCCTGTTAAGAACAGGGGACGCAGCCCCATTGATGGGGTGGTGACGACCTATGTAGGCAGCGTCGGCGCTGCCTCCACAGGCGGCCAATGCCATCAATGGCGTTGCGCTGGGATGGAACCCCTTCCTCATATCCCCGCGCGATGGAAAAAAAATTACTTCGCCCAAAAAAAGTGAAAGATAAATGACTGGTAAATAAACAATTCTGGGTAAAACCAGAATACAGTCATAAAATATGACTGCCCAGAACTCAACGAAAATTTTGAATTTAAAATAAATACATATATTTTTATATATATCTATATATATGTATAAATACATATCAACTGGTATTTATATATATACACAAAAAAATAGCTTCATAATCTGATTGAGAAAATGCATTCCTTCAATACCCAAATTGGGCAAACTCTAAAACTAAGAAACAAAATTAATTTCCAATGAAACTCCATAATCTAACACAATAATTTCATGATTTCTCACAAGTTAAAAGGATATTTTCCCAACAACACAAATTTTCATAAAAACCATTTGAATCTTTCAAGTTTGTTTCAAATTTCCAAATGATAGTTTGAGAATAATTTATGGTTCACATGGTTTTCTCAATTTTTTTGAAAAACTCTTTTATTCAAGTTTGAATGGTGATTCCAACATGGGTTTTGAATCAAAGTTTGAATTCCAAATCTAAATCGAGCCATTTCAAACAAAATTGCTAAAATAAGATTGCATAATGAGGGAAAACATGGAACCTTTTGTTTTTCTCCAAGATTTTTTGAATCTTTCAATGGAGGTTGCACTTGTTTCCAATTTTGCTTCAAAAACCTTTCCAATCCTTCATTCCACCAATTTTCTTCCAAGAATCCAATCCAAGCTTGCTCTCCAAATTTCAAAAATTAAAAATTCAAAAACAAAAAGAATTACCATATGCAATTTTTTTCTCCTCCAATTTGTCAAACCCCTAATTTGAGTTCACCCACCATAGTTATTGCTATTTTGGATATTTTGGATATTTTCCTTTTTAAAAAAAATTAATAACCAATTTTCATTTTCCCACTTCAAATGCATAATATTTATTTAAACAAAATTCTATTTGCACCACAATGCTAATTAAATTCCCTTTCTTTCACAAAATTGAATCTAACAATTACATTTTAAAAAAAAAAAAAACATTTTTAATTTGTTTTATTACAAGAGGAATGCAAGGAAATTTTCCATCTATTTTTTTTTTTGATTTGCCTCAAATTTAATAATACTAACATAATTAATTTAATTTACTTAATCAATAAATAAATCTAATCCATGATTAGATTAATTTATTGATTGAATTAAATTAACTAATTAAATAACAAGCACTCATTTATGCATTTTGGCAGTAAATTTAAATAAAGCAAACACCATTTCACTAGGAAACTTAATCATGCAAGCAAGGAGAGACGAGACGACAAGGAAAATAACTTATCCCAACTGACAACCCGATGACACACTATGGCTAGGGTGATGTCACGACACAAAAAACCAAGCTACTATCTCCCAATCGTTTTCCGTTGAACAAGGGACATGCTCAGACTTTGGAATCAGGTGGAGTCAATGTCCTGTACCTGCATCCTGCACACAACATGAGTGTCGAACATGCATATATATATAAATATTAAAACACATCGTGAAGAGGAAATCGCGGAATCACAGGGCACTCGCATTCGAGTGATGTGATCCTGTCCCCTTCACCAATACAATATCGCTAACTGACACCTCTAATCATCAATGGTATAATCAAAACATAAAGCATCAATAATTCACATACATGATAAATTAATCCATAACATGAAATAATAATATCATCTGATTAAAGTACCATCACATCAAAACATAATGTTTACATCGCTTAACAATTAGCGGTCAAAAGTAACCAAGTTATAACTGTGTACCTTAGAATTTTACCCTACTCTTATGTGCAAAATAACTTAAAAATGCAAATGATAAAAGACTAAGGACACTTCAAGATTAGCCTAAAGAGTGATAAAACAAGAAGGAAAATGGACAAAACAAGATGCAAATGATTTCACTTTCCTTGCTGTTGAAGACTCCTTGGTTGGCCCTTGATTGAGATGATTTTGTGTGCTCCTTAGATGACTTCTTGAGTGACTAAATGCAAGTTCAACTTATGCAAAATGATTGGAATGGATGGCTAGATGATAGTTAATGAGTGAGTATGCAAATTGGCAGCATGTAGTTATAAAATGGCTAAGTGTTTTTTAAATGCCCTTTGAGGAGGGGGTATTTATAGGAGAATTTGAATTCTCTAGAGAATTCAATGGTTGAGATTGATCCAACAAGGTCAAGATGAAGGGCTATGGTGGGTTGAGAACTCACAAGCCCTCACATCTTGACATGTGGATGGTGAAGTTGATAAAGGTAGGATGATGTGTAAGTGATGTGGAAGGGAGGTACATGATGTGGAGGAAGGACAAGTACCTTCCAAGTACATTGGGAGATGGGAAGAATCTTGGGTGAATAAAAGTGAATTTTAAATTCACAATGATTGGAAGAATCTAGTGGATAAGACAAGGTTCCCAAAGGTGGGAATTTGTCACATGTGACTTGATGTGAGAAGTCAAAGGTTCTAGAAGATGCATGGTAAAAGGGGATTCTAGGAGGAATAAAAGTGAATTAAAAATTCACATGGGGAAGAGGAGCCTAGGGTGAATAAAAATGAATTAAAAATTCCTTGGGGGATGGGGAGAGTTGACCAAGGTACTAATTAGGTTTGACTAATCAGTAATTAGAGGATAATTAGGGGTTAATTAGGATTAAAAGCCAACTCTGCAAAGTTGGAGGATGTGACACATCCTAATCAAGGATTAGGCATGTGCACATCCTTAATGAAGAGATTAGGAAATGGATTAGGATTAGATGAAAATGACATGTGAGGAATTAAATAAATGTAATATTTATTTAATTTATTTGATGAAAAGAGGATTAAGGAGGGTAAGGTATTTAATTATTAATTAAATACCTTAGGGATTTGGCAGAATTAAAGATATTAATTAAATAATAGTAATATTACTTAATTAACTTGGATAAGAGGATGTTTAGATGAAAAGTGATAAATTTGGATAAATTAAGTGTCCAAATTTGGATGTCTACAATAACCAACGTGCTAACAAAGCAAAACATACATAACAAACACTGTTCGATCAAAAGAACAAAATGGAGGGGTGTTATAGGAAGCACTAATCGCTTTGCATATCATGTGATTTAGAAGGAATTGATAGAGGCAAAGGCATGCAGGTGTAAAATAAGAGGTTTGTTGTCTATGGCACCAAAGCTATCGAAACCCAGAAATAGTGAAATGAAATGGCTACTTGATTTTCTGCAAGAGACAGAAAACAACTATTCCAAGTGTGAATGCAACATAAAGAAGAAAATTAATCACTACAACAAACAATTATATAATTATCTATTACCATTTGTAATGTATTCACCAAAGTGCTCTATAAAGAGACAAATGTTTATAGACCACTTTGGTGAGTACATTACAAATGGTAATAGATAATTATATAATTGTTTGTTGTAGTGATTAATTTTGAAATAAAAATCCTATAACATATTGAAATATTGCATATTTATTGTCCTTGTTCAAGATGTGCTACTGATTCTCCTTGTTGAAGATGACAAATCACGTGCTTTTGGGCATTCCCTCCTACAATAAAATGATTAAAGGTGGTTATGAGGACATTGTTTTTGTTTTATGTGGTAATCTTTGAATAATTAATGTGGTATAGAAATTTAACATTTAAATGAAGCTAAGTGTTCGTGAAATGCATTGTGCACTAGTTATAAGGTTGTTTTGATTCAATTTGAATTGTCCTTTTTTGCAAAAGTCTCTTAGGATGAAAACAATTGATGATTTAGCATCAATGTATTCTTCGTAGGAAGTATTTAGCAAATCAAGAAGCAAGAGCTGAATAACAGATTTGTCCATGGAACACACTATTGTTTTCTTTTTGTCAATTGTCAAAGTCACTTTTAGGTAGTGAGAGTAGATGTATGCAACTTGTTGTTTGCATTTAATATAGTAAGCAATTTTTTCTTGTAGTTATCCATATGTATCAAATTTTATAGTTGCAATTTGGACAAAAATCATGGAATAGATTTGAAAATTCATTAGCTATTTTTTATGGTTCCATGAATCTGCAAAATACAACGAAGATGTATATTATTTTTTTATTCATCATTTTCTAAGAGTGTATAATTACATAGGTCCAAATTTTCTTATCTCAAATGTTGAATATGTAATGCCCTAAATTTAACACTCGAAATATAGTTAAGGACAAAACAAAAATTCCAAATTTTGTTCACTTGTTTCTACAAAACTCTCAAAGTTTGCTACCAAAGAAGGCACTACAAGAAGGCATACAACTTTTGACCAATCATAAACTATAATTCTTTTAGTTAGATAACTAAATTTTTTAGACCATCATGGTCAGTTCAATAGGAGACATGGAATCCACATCTCTGAGGTAGACTTAAATAGTTCAACCAACCCAAAAAGAATATGAAACATTAAATAAGTCACATGTCAACGATAACATAAATATATATCAGTAGTAATCACAAGAATAATAAGAGAACAAATCCTAGGGGCCAGACCTAGTCCTCGGGGGCTCGTCTCAGATGGCCTTGCCTACATATATATTTTGCAAAGGTATCGTAGTTCGACAACTAGACTTCAACCATCTCCCACATGGTTGGATAACAAAGGGATATGATTTCCAAGTTAAAAAAAATGGCTTAATAATTAACCCCAATCACAAACCACTAATGTACCTCTCCTCACGGTAATAATAGGAACATTAGTTCAAGGTCAACGATTGAGACTAGACCCACACAAAGAATTTCTCAAGAGTTTTCTAAAATAACTTGGGTTTTCTCCAACTCCTATTATCCTCTAGGTTTAACTCACAAATGGTTTCACAATACTAAAATACATACAAGGAATAAACATTAATGGTCAAACTATGAGGATTCTCACTATATAGTGAAGTGACAAGATAGGTTGATAGAAGGATTTCTCCTATTATTAACTCCCTCTAAGTGTATCATAACATAATCAACCAAAAGGAATGCTTATGATCCAATGCTATACAATCTATGCATCATGCCCACTAGTTATAGAATAAATGCAAAAATAAAATAAAATAAAATGTATTATCATAATATCCCTAAGATATCCCTCGAGATGAAACTGTTGGGGTGACTCGAGCTAAAAGGGGGTAACCAATACTTTGAATCAAGCATGAATTAATGAAAGAAATATTACTAAATTTATTTTCTTCACTAACCACTTAGTACAAAGGAGTATCAAATCCATAATTATCATGTCCATTGCTACTGTATGTAAATAAAACCCTACATGTTCTATATTTTTAAGGAAAATATAATGTGAAAACCAATAATCATATTGAGATTTTAAACACAACCACTCATCCCTTCTCCTTTATTCAACCACTATATCATGAAGAACTATAACGAATTAAAATGTAATCATACAATTATCAATTACTTGCAAATCCAATAAACATGTGGAAACTTGTGTACTTATAGTCTAATATTATTATTTACCTATGATCAACTAACACAAAACAATTACATATACAACAAATAGGTTCACACATGTGTATTTTCTTCGATGTACATGTGTATATGTATGTAAAAATATATGCATGTTGTACCATCAAATAATTAGACTAGATTGATTTTGTTTAAAAGTTTAATTAATTTCTAAATAATTTATATCCATATAAGAATATAAACATAAACCTCAACATCCTTTATGGAAATATTTATATTCTTGTATCAATTTACTCACAAATCCATATACTATATAAAAATTAAATTGAAACGCTAACATGAGAGAATTTGTAGCTACTCTTTCCAGGTATATTTATACTCAGCACTAAGTTAAGGAGCAATTTTTTTTTACATTTAAACTGTCAAGCTCTCAACCATTTTAAGATCAAGGTTTCCCTTTAGCACTTCATTTTATATTAATGAGAATTGGGCTTTATACATAAATTACAAATTATGCCAAATAGATCTATCATGGTCAACAAAATAAAATATGTATTTAACCGTGTAAGAATATATATTATATATTTATTTATATTACATTTGTCATGTCATTTCATTCTGGGGATATATACTTTAGTGAATAGGTAGATAAGTTTACACTATTAAGATTAGTGCTTATTATCACTTGCAAATTTTATTGCTAATATTAGATTATTTATGTTTCTATTGTTGCACACAGCCAAAAGATCAAAGAAATTTTTATTAGTTATTATCATTAATTTGCATCTTTATAATTGTTTATTTCTATTTTAATAATCCGTTGCAATAATAATCAGTGAAAGAATAATAAAATCTCTTCTTCTTTTTTAATTTGCTGCACTTATAAACACAACTATTGCAGATTTGAAAAACCAGCAACTCATTTTATTAATATTAGTGTTAGGGAAGAGATTGAGTGGGAGTATATGCTTTTCAAAAGGTTGCATTGCACTAAGTCATACAAAAAGAATACATGCAGATGATATATTTGAGGCCCCTCAAACATGGTGTTGAATTTAGGAGGTGGATGAATGTAGAATTGCCCATTATATCTTAGGGTGATCATTAGAAAATTTGAGGCAAACATAAAAAAGGAAAATGGGAAATTTGTATGCCATTTGCCATTATTTATTTATATTTGAAATGGGATCGTATCGATGCTTTCAAAAAAATGAACACTTGACCCTGCAACTAGAAGATCCAATCCAGGAGCATTGATGTTGCCCCCTCTTTCTCTACATAGCCATGATTTATCCCTCTTATATGTTGCCCCCTCTTTCTCTACGTAGCCATGATTTATCCCTCTTATCTAGGTGCACTTGATCACTCTGCAAGTTAGCTAATCAAATACTCCATCTCTCCATTTCCTCAGTAAATTCCCCATTCCCTTTAGCCAACGAGAGTGCCTTGTCACTGGGTGATCCCACAAAGCTAGTTTACAATTTCTGGGAGATTCTGATTTTTGCATAAATCACATATTTTTAGAAAATATAATCCTTTAAGCCTTAAAAAGTTCTATTTAAATCATTCCAATTGAAGAGGGTTTGATCAAACTACCTTAGATCAAACCCCCTTGGATAGAACCCCGTTAGTTTTAAACCATACCTAAAACGAAGTCTCCTTTACACCTATCAAAATGTTGATAAAAAACCACTTTTGATTTACCTTTTGGGGGATAAAATGAATTCATTTAATTTTTTTTTAAGTATGTAGTCCTTATTATAAGCTTCCCAAAAAGTATAATTTTAAATAAATTTAATTCTATTATTATATTTATTTTTTATTTCTTGTGAATGTAGGTTTTCACCGAAAATCAAGCTCTTTGTTATGCACATGTGGAAAATGCAGATTATCAAAAAAAAATTGAATGAGTGCACCAGATATTGAATTCCTTGATCCAACAAAAAAAATATAATTGAATTTTGATACATACAAAAAAAAGTTACTAGATATCTGGTCATGCTATGTACGAATTGTAATTAGTTTGACTTGAAACTTGATTGAAGAAAAAATATTCAATAAAAAAATATCTAACCAAGTGGAAGCACTAGATATCGGAGTTACAAATCTAAATTTGGAAGAATTAGAATTTTATCCTTCATGGAAAAAATGTTATGCATTATACGGTGAGGGTCACTTTTTAAAAATGTTGTTTTCTAAAAGAAAAAAAACTAGTTTTCGAGGGAGATGGAAAAATAAGTGCAATATGATTCCAAAAATTTTGAAAAAAAAATATTTAGAATCTACATACAAAATTTCACAAAACTCTAGTTTGCAGCATCCTCAAATTCCTCACAGTTTAGCCACTATAGGTGCCCGAAAGTGAAGATTTAGTTAAAAAAATATATTTTAGTGTCTAGTTTGGCCAAAAATTGTAAACCACTATTATGGGGTCACCCCACCCACATTAATGTCCTTTTTCCAAGGCTTCATTGCAAATGCATCATTAACATAAATGCAAACAATGTTATCAACGCCCTTGCTTTTTTCAATTCATCTAACTTCTCCACAAATCTAGGAAGATGTTTCTGTGAGAAGTGGGAGTGAAAGCACTAGAAACAACAAACATAATGACCTCTCTTAATTCCATGGCACCCCCTTCTACGTTAATTTCAAACTCTCAACTATTGGTCCCTTCCTGAATGGCAATTGATTTTTCTATAGAAAACCCACTTTTTGGTACTTGTCACCTACATCCCTGCACATGGTAATGGTATTGCTGACTCTTTTTAATGTTGTTGCTAAGTTAACAACTAGAGTAGAAACTCCCTAAAAACTCTCTCCTCACGCTCATTAAGAATAGCACACCATATTAAGATCAGTAATATGGTTCAATAACCATGTGCAGAGCACAATAAATGTGTCAGTGGGTGTTGCGTAACAGATACAGGCAACACACAATTGGGTAGTGTGGTAGGATGATTATCGATCCAAGAGTCAAAAGTGAGTCACACAAACAAGATGTGAAGAGACATCCATAGGCAGTGTGTATGAAGAAAATCATAAAGATAATAAATACATGGCATTGTTGTGACATGAATCATTATGAAGTGTGAACATTAAGTTTAGGCGGCACATTAAGCAAGGAAATCTAGCTTTAACTCTTTGGATGATTCACACATTAAATGGCCCTTTGGCACTTGCAAGTTAGGCAGGAAAGTGAATAAATCGATGGAAGAATAACAAGTTTCATTTAAACTTCTATCCACCCATTGCATCACTACGCTTCCTTACACACATTATAATCATGTTTGAGTAGGCACGATATTTTAGATTCACTTTATGCATTGATGCAATTGCTATAGTAGAAAATATTACAAGCATAACACTAAATGCTTAACTTTATATAACACTAAATTGTAAACTTTATAGTTGATGTTAGTATTAACATCATCTTGATCAATAGTCATGGTAATATCAATTCTATAATTCATGTTAATACCCCCTTGACTAATAATAGAACTAATAGATGCAATCCATAATGAATGTAACATAACAATAGAATTAATAATGATATTAGTTTGCATATCGATATTATTAATATCATTAATAGTATTAATCACAAAATTAATATAGATAAAGATAGTCGTATTATTAATATTATAAGTATCATTTTCTCAAATTAAATTATCGATTATAAGTATTAGATCGAGTTTTCCTAATACATCGATCCAACTCGACTACTCGGCAATAATGGAACCTACTAACAAAAATCCAAGAGATATGACTATTGCACTAATGGTGGGACCTTACATTTCCCTCCCCTTAGATTGGACTTCCTCTTGAAAGTCTTGTTACTTCAAATGTTGACTGCAACAAATTGTTGAGATACTCGAAGGCCCTCTTGTTATTCAATTTGCTGATGTATGTTGATTGAGTTGTTTGTAGAGTGTTGTATTTTGATTCTCGCCTCTTTACAATGTTTCTGAATAACATTATTGGATATTGTTTGAGACAAATTTGTTCTTCCATTGAAGAGAAATGATGTTCCAAACTCTCATGTATTTGTACCTATATTGTGGATGCATGTTTTTTATTTAAATATTTATCTTTAGTTGAAAAATATGGTAAGTAGCAATTGTTGTAAATTTCAATCAAATAAAGAATTAGAAGAAAATTTATACCTATGCTTTGTCAAATTCGGAATGTCCATCTTTTATTTCAACAACAAACTGGAAATAAGTTCTTTTTGTGCCGACCACAAGTGCCCCTATAGATCCAATTGCATAGTTTTCTTCACTTGTAAGAATTTGTTTAATTGTGCTAGTTGGTATGAATTTATAGTCATCATGCATGCACGATATGACTCCGACTGTTGTTTTTATGAAAATCAAGATGCAGTCGCAATCACCTCTATCATAGTCTATCTTTGGTGTAATTTGGAAATCTGTAATGCATATATAGCTATTCCAGGAACTATTTTTGCTTCATGTTTTTTTACAAGGACACCAATTATATTCATAGTAATTGTCATTTCACCTTTTTCGACAGTTAAATCTGCACGAAGAACTTCTTTTGTATTGTTTTGTTTGTTGAGACTTGTTTTGTAGATGACAATTACATCTCCTTAAAATATATTTCCTCCCTTGTGGGAGTGAAGTTCTTCAAATGATACTGTATTTTTCTTCTTGCTTTTAGATCTAAATTGATGATAGGAATTGAATTTATTGATTTCATGACTATTTTGGACAGTATAATTGAACATAGATAATGTTTTTTTGGCTTGTTTCCATTCTCTTGTTCGACTCCATTGTTTGCTACAACAAAGATTCAAAATGTTAATATTTTTAAAAGATATTAATTGGATTTCAACTTGTCATTTGTTTCAAACTTTATATAAATTGGA
This sequence comes from Sequoia sempervirens, assembly GCA_007258455.2. Classification (NCBI taxonomy): domain Eukaryota; kingdom Viridiplantae; phylum Streptophyta; class Pinopsida; order Cupressales; family Cupressaceae; genus Sequoia; species Sequoia sempervirens. Next base: position 57,137,121 of record VDFB02270651.1, on the reverse strand, counting down.
TCATGATCACTCCAATATGCTTGTGATTTGTAAATACAATATGGTTTTGTGTTTGTGTTACACCAAATATGGTCAATTATTGGTTTGTTGACGTGGTTTAATTTATATAACATAAAATGCATTTTGGAATTGTGCATGTGGTTTGATAGCAAATTCTTTTAGCCATTATCCATAGACATGTCAATGTTGAAGTCACCTACAATATATATCATCGATGGTAAATTGACAGAGGAGAATACTTCATTTGTGATTGTTATAATTTATGTTACTAGTGTATTTGGTCTTGCATATAGATTACATATGTTGATCTCATCACTTGTAAAATTTATTGTTATTGTTATAGCTTCTACATTCGTTGTTTTATGTTGCACTGTTTTTGAAATTAATAGATTACTTTTAGTAAATGTTGTTACACCATGTATGTGATTTGTTGAGAAATGATTAAAACTTTGGAATTGATTATTATGTTTAGATAGTTGCATATGTGTTTCTTGTAGACAAATAATATCAGATGACATCATTTTGTGGTCATTAAGTATGTCTTCAATATGTAGAAGCAGGTTATGAGTATTAAATGTGGTTAGTAGTAAGTGTTTGTCGCTAATGCTTTGGATTTTTTCATTTTCAAATTCCCAAATTGATGTTGATTGTAGGCATGAAATTTTGATAATCACTTTTTTTTCACCTTGAAATGGTTTTGCGTAAGAGGTCTTAACAAAAACAATGTGTCAATTATTCATGTACGTGATAGTGTCGTATATTTCAATCCATGTTTTTTTATGCCTGATGGATCAAATGTTAATGCTTGCATTGTAAGGCCTTGTGATCTATGAATTGTACGAGCACATGCTAGTTGTATTGGAATTTTTTTTCTAATAGTTAATTTCTTTTGGTTGTATAGGTTTTTAGTAGGCTTTGCAATGCGAAGTATTTGTGTCCAAGTTTTGTCAATGCAATCACTATAACATTGTGCCAATGTTTTAGCTTGTCGATGTCCAACTTGTGAGTCATTGAACTTGATCCAAACAATGTCAAAGTTTTTTTTATTTCGTGTATGCTTTGAATGTTCCATCCAATCCATTGACTAGCCCATCTTCTATTTGTAGTTTCCATAATACATTTCAACTAGCATATTAGGTTTTAAGAGTATCTGAGATGGTAGATTAATCGAATGGTCATACAACAGAATTGTATTACAGTTGTCATCATAGTTCTCAATTGCATTCAATATAATAACCTCTCCTTGTGTGATGGATAACATGTTTTCATTGTATGTGTTGACATCTTTCCTTCTGTAGAAGAGGAAAGGGAATGTTGGGTCCATTGGCGGTGAGCGGAAACATTTTTTTAAATAGTCTAAGTCCTCAATTTTTTGGGATCCAACTCAGATTCTATTGAGTATTGCAACAAATTTTTCATATTTTTGTCACATGGACAATTGCAATGCATAGCATTTTATATTTATTTCCAAAAGCTATATGGCATTAGTTCGTTTAATGCTGAAGAATACTCGAATACCAATGCATCTTGTATAGGTTGCACTTGGTAAAGATCACCACATAAAATCGTATCTACATTTCTAGAATAGCTAGTGGGGGTTTGCATTATGTCTTGTAATCGTTTGTCAATATAACGTAGAAATCTTGCACCCACTAGAGAAATTTCATCTATCAATACCACACAGAGTTGGTGATAGTGCTTTGACATAGCATCCAATATTTCAAAACTCAATGGAATGAATTCAAATTTGTTAAATGGAATGTGTAATGTTGAATGTATTGTCATTCCATTTATGTTATATGATGTTTTTCTTGTATAAGCAAGTATTAGTCCTTTTGGTTTGTCTAGATCGTTATCAATAGATGAGTTGTATATGTGAATAAGTGTTTGATATATGGATTTTGTGGTAAATGTTTTTCCCATTCCAACACCTCCTATTAAGAACAAGCATAATGGTGCTTTGATGTTGTTTATTTTTTTCAAGGCAATGTCTTTTACAATTGCTTGTTGTTCTTTGTTTAGCATTCTTCTTAATTTGCAGTATTTAGTATTGTCTGTTATTTGAGGATGTTTCGCAATCTTGATTTTTTTTTCAAATATTTTGTTTCATTTGTTGAATTTTTCTGTTTCAATATCTAATTTTATGTTATATTATTCTTTGTTCCGCGTACGATTTTCAGTAACAGTTTGATTTTCATCGGGCCATATTTAGATATTATATGGATTTGATTAGGGAAGGATTTTGTAGCATCCAATAAAGCACAAAACCTCACTGGTTTTGTTGTATTTTAAAAAAAATTGTAATCATGCTTAAGGAAAATCCCTATACAGTTAGCCAAATTTTCTATTAAATTCAATTCCCTATATTCAGGAGGAAGATAATGCATTTGAATCTAGAAAGGAGTGAACCTTGTCACAAAACTAACTAAATTGAAATTTGGGGATCACAGTTCTATGAACAAATCGGATCCATTAAATACCTAATAATTCACTTTAAAAATTGTGTCTATATGAAATTTCGTATCAAGGAGAACTGAGAATATGCCCTTTTCTTGATCATGAACTTGTGGATTCATGAGATCTTCAGAAAGGGTAATGGAAATAGTACCCTTTTGATTATTATTCCCTGAGCCTGAGGTTTTGGAATCCCCCTTCTCCTAGCATGCCAAAGACTTTGATTCCCACTTGTTTGGAGCATCTTCATGCTGATTATGTGATTTCAATAGAACTTCAATAATATAATTTTAAACCTTATCCATTTCTTATGTGTCATATTTGTGTGCTTTAAAATGTGGACATTAGCATGTTAGGAAAAAACATCAAAAGTGTTGTTCAAAATCATATGGTAAAAAAGTATTTCCAACAATTAGATATATGGTCAAATTTGAGATCTATGAACCCTATACTTAGAGTTGGCAACATTACATATGTACCTCTTTTATTATCTATATTTAACCCTAATTTACAAGATTTCAATAAACAACTATATAATTCTCTTTGTGAAAAGAAAAATAGTGAACAACTAGTTTTTCATAAAGGCTTGGTTTGGATAGAAATGGTTTCCAATAAAATTTCCTATTTGTCATGTGACATGCCAAAAGATATACTTCCCCCAAATTCCATTTCATATTGGGATTATTTAGACTTGTATCTTTCCTTTAAAGAATTAAATTTATATTAATTGATGGTGTAACTTTATATCATCAATTTGTAAACATAAAGACGAGAGGTCATGTTTAAAATAGTCAATAAATATCTAAGTGAAATATTTCATAAAGAATACATCAACTTGCAAGTTAATTTATTTATCCATATCAACTTCATGATCTTTAAATTTAACCAACATTAGTAGAATTTGTGCCTACACACATTTAAAATATTAGCCATGTCCACAAGAAAAAAAGATAGACGAAGCACAACATTTATATATTCAATCAACACAAAATATCCATAAAATAATATCATATAATCCCATCTAGTTGTAAATCATAAGCTACTAACATAATCTAGATGATAATTGGGTGCATAATTAAAATTAATTCATATTTAATCACATTAAATTATTAATGTCCAACAAGATAAAATAATAATTATTAACATAATATTAGTAAAAATAGTGAAGATAATTCAACACCTATATGAGATAATATAAACATGTTAACTAAACATTGTAAATGACAAATAATGCAAAAATTAAATCTAGCATGAACAAAGTCAAACTATGTTTGTGGCCTTACGATGGTAAAATATACAAATTTTATTAACAACCATGATACTCAATGTTGCATGTATTTTGTGGGCATGGTTCATGGTATGTAGTTATTTCTTCTTCTATGTCATTACTCAAATTTGTACATTATGATATTACTCAAAATATTATTATTGTCCATTGTACACATTAAATTAACTTTAATTCAATCCTTATAGGTTAGTAAATAATAGTGATTATTTATTATCAATAATCATCTCTTTTAAATTTCAATTTTGATATTATTAAAATTATTTATCTTGGAATAGAATTTAACATAGACCATGTATATTGAAATTATTGTAAAGATTTATGAATGAAATGTATTTCTATTTATCTTCTTATGAATGACATATATAGACCTAGAGATATTTTTACATGAATTCAACTTAAATTTCTAAATAACATTTATATTTTATCTAGACCATTAGAAATTATGAACCATAAAACATATATAATTTACATGTTCATAAAACATATAAAACATGGACCATGTATATATTCACACACACACAAACATGTATATATGTTCAAAAGGTAATCCTGGCCTTGCAGGGGTGTGGGGTTTGTTGAGAAATCACCTTGGATATTGTATAGTGGGATATGGGAAAAATGTGGGTATCTGCACCAACAACAAAACTGAGGCAATGGCAGTGTGGGGAGGAATTAAGATGCTAAGAGATTTTGGTTTTTAGAAGGTCATCTTGGAAGGAGAATCAAAACTTATAATTGACATATTGAAAGGTGGTACAATGGTCCCATGGGAACTAAAGGATATAATAGAAAATTGTAAGGAACTTATGAATTTCTTCACTCACTGTCGAATCCAACATATGTTTAGGGAAGGAAATTAGTCTGCTGACAGTGTTGCCAACACGACCCTCATGTACAATACATGGACCTTATGGGAGTTTCACCAGTTTCCAATAGTAATAAAAGGTAAAGTGTTAAAATCTAAAAATATGAACATGTTTATAACATAAGGTTTTGATAAGGAGTCGATATAGAGGGACATTTAGATTTGATGATGGAAGGGGCTCAAATATTAATGATGAAAATATTGGTATGATAAGTATTAAGAAGATATCCTTAGGTGCAATAATTAATATCTCTATCATTCCCAAGAACGCCTAGGATCACATGGTTAATTACATTGGTAAGGCTTGTGTTATATCACAATATTTTGATGTGCCAAATGTCATTTCCCACCTCTTAATCAAGGCTCAACTTGTTATGGAAAATATGGATACATTTATTATCAAAAAAGGTAATCATTCAAATTTTGTACTAGGAATTGTGTTTGAGGTCTCTTCTATTAGCCAGTTCTTGTTATACATTTCAAAATGATTTTATCATCCAAATACTTTTTTTGGTGCTCTCTCCAAGGCCAATTGGGTGTCTAGACAATGTGGTGGTATGAAGAAAGGGTTGTAGAAGAAAAGTTCTAAAAGTTTACAGAGTTCCAAAATGGGATGGCCAAGGAAACGTACTGAACCTCCCAATTGTGTGGCTCTCAAGTAAAATTTTGACCTTTGGAGGTTGTTTTGAAGGGTGGGAATGGTCTCCTTCTTTGAGGCTATGAAAGGCTACAACGAAAGTTTGACTACCAAATTCACAAATTCTTGGAGAAAAGGGAAGGTGACTATAGGGAAAATGAAATTTTAAGTCACTTCTCAACTCATTGTAGAGGTGACATGTCTGAAAAATGAGGGAAGAAAGGTTGCTAAGAAAAGTGGAGCTGAGTATCAGATGCTTATGGAGAATTTTCTTTGTGATGGATAGAAGCTAACATGGTTCCATAATGGGTAATCTCGACTTGAACTTCCTCCACCTTTCATCCTAGTATGTATGTTTGTAATGAGATATTTCACTTTAGAGGGAAGATACATGACAGTCCATGCTTATCATTTTCCCCTTCTTAACCATATCTGCCATGATAACCACATTAACCTTCCCTTTTATCTATTATCTTCTTCACAACAAAATATTGAAAATGGGGCGACTCCCCCATTGCACCAAGGTCTTATGCTAGCCCTCTACAAGTATACCCTAGCTAATAACCCTCATGGCAACCCCCTGGATACTAGGAAAGAAATCCCTAATCAAAATGTTGTTGTGGAAGATTAACCCTAGGTTGTTGCTCATCCTAATTCAGAGCCCAAACCCCAGGCCTCTGCCTCAAATTATTGCTCCTAGGGAGAATTCCCTTGTGAATGCTACCCTCTTGGTTGCTCATAGCTCCAAACCCTCTACCACTATTGCTAAGTTGGATTCTATGATTTTTTTTTTTGAGTTTGATCTGATCAAGGCCACCCCAGAGAAGAGGAAACACTCACTGCTTCTCCTTGAACCAACGAGGGCTAACAATCTAAAAATAGACCAAAAAAATAAAGTGTCGTCATTACCATTAATGAAGACCAAGAGGGGAATCAACAGGATGAAATAGAGGAAGGGAATTTGGGATTGATTAGTGGGGGATGAAGATTGACACGTTTAGCTAAGGTTTCCTTAGTGGAAAAAAAGGGAAAACAAAATGCTACTAACCAAGATGAGGTAGAACAAATGGTGGTGGAAGAATTTGAACCACAAGTTGATGAGGAAAGTGAAGACTTGGAATTTGAAGAGAGTGCTTATGAAATGGGAGAAGATGATTTGGAGGAGGTAAAAGATGATAAGGAGGAGGATGAAAATGGGAGGGAAGAGGAACCTAGGGTTTCTTTGAAGGAGGTCATTGAAACTAAGAACAAAGCCATTGCCTCTAATTCTCCTGAGGATACTAACATTGATTTTTTGAAAAGCAGGATAACTTTTATGTAGGTACAAATGGACGACATGGAGAAGGAAATAATCACTCTGATGAAGGTCACCAATGGACTCATGCACTATGCCTTGGTGGGTGTGGTCTTAGGAAAAAAAAATATCAGGAAGATGCTCAAGAAGATGGGGAAAAGTAAGACAAGGACCAGGAAGATGAAGATGGCCCTGATTGGATGGAGTTTGTGTCCCAAATTAGTGAATATTGGGAGTTGATTGCCAATGCTAAGTAATAGTATTTCTTCTTTGTTTCTTATCCTATTTCTTAGTTTTTATGGTTGCTCTAAAACTTTTAGTACTTAGTTTTATTATCTCAGATTGCTATTTCATGATAGCTTTGTTATGGTTACATACCTACTAGACTTTGGTTAATATTATAAATGGTCTACATACTATTGTGTGGATTAATATGGGGATTTGTTTTTTCATTATGATGTTAATGGTTATGTGGTTGCAATTTTGGGTACTTGACCTACGTGCCATTTTGGGCTCTAGTTTGTTTTTTTTGCTGCTATTTTCTAGTGGTGGTTGGTGCTTTTTTTCCTAGCCCGTTTCTTTATTTGTTGTTATGGATTTATAACCATAGGATCAAGGCCCTTTCCCTACTTAATAAAAAACATAGCTTATCAAAATTTAAGAATTAAATAGGAGATATAGAAGATAGTAGCCATACACCTTTCTCAAGGGTATTTCATGTATGAAACATAAAGAATAAAATATATTAATTATTTAGTACTACATATCTTTATCTTTATTTTGTAAATTAGTTAATAAAATTCTACATATGCCATAACTTGTATAATTTCTCATCTAGAGAGTTTTCCATCAAGATTATACCCTTAGCCCTATAATAAAATAGGAAATGAAGAATACATAGTCTTATTGTTTAATATAAATTAACTTCTATTAATTTTTAAATTAAGAGAAAATATTAATTTTATGTAACACTATTTTATTTGTTTTTGATAAGGTAAGCAACATTTATAGAGTGTTGTACCCTTACACAAAGAGCCACAAGGGCCAATAAAGTTCAAGTTCAAAAAACATCAAAATACAAAGCCAAAAAACTAACACATCAAACCAAGAATAGACAGATAAAAAAAATGGACCAAGAGCAAACTAACTGGCATTTTCCCAGTTCTTAGATAGGAGATTAACAACATCATCCCCAACCCATTCCCAACTATCTTCAACATTCTTATTGTTCATTTCATCCTTCATAACCACCGACAGGGTGTTGGTAACATAGTGGACCAACTTGACAATGAAATGGGTCAAGCCACAAATTTTTTTGTCCAACTTTCCCATTCTTTCATGCAACACACGAAGCTTGTCCCCACAATTCGTAGTCTTCATAGTATTATCACTCTCCACGTCCAATGGGTTTGAGGACTGGGAAGATGAGTTATCCTTCTGCACTTTGCTAATATCAGGAATGGAGTGGGGCCCTCCAACATACTCCTCCTCCTCATCCCCAAATTCCTCCTTGTCCCTGCAATATTTGCTATCAGACTGCTCCTCTTTCAAATCCAAGTCTTTAACCTGCACTTTATTGTTATTCTTAACCATCCTACCAGATCTCCTAATGATTGTATCACCACCAGTCACCACCATAGCTGTAACCATCGTGTCCCCCTTAGAATCCCCTCCCACCACATTTTTACCTTTGTTGTCCTTGGTTAGAGGCTCCATCAAACCCTTTGTTTCTTTCTTACCTTTCTTCTTCGGGGTGGGTTTGCAAATAGTCTTGGCAAGGGTTGACTTGAGCTCACAGAGACTAGCCACAACACTAGTTTGGGAAACACCTGCATTCCCCTTAAGCTTCTTAGCAGTGGGTTTAGGCTTATACATATCAATAGAGACTAGATGGGTTTTTTTGATGGGGCCTTTGGACTTAGCCGGGGATATATTGGTCATAGCGGGAGGCTCAATTTCCTCAATACAAATAACATAAATGGGTTTGGGTGGGAATAACGCAAGATGGAAGTGGTAGAGCCTCAAAATGAGGCCTTGGTGAAGTGGAAGGGGAGGAGTATCATCAGGATTTAGTCCAACAACCTCAATGCATTTTCCAACAGAACTCTCTAAATCCATTAGAAGGAAGAAAGGAAAGCTTAACAAAATTTTATGTCGGAGGTGATTTAAAAGAGGTAAATGGTAGAAGTAGTAGGTTTTGTATCTACCTTCTAGAGTCACGTACTTCATAATGGTGAGGAAGACATGGTTCCAAGGCTATGGAAGAGATTCTCTCTCAAACCTCGACTTGTTACAAACCGGCTTCTCATTCCCCACAAAAAACACATTCATACTTTCATTATCTTGGGATTTTGTATGCTTCGGGTGCTTCATACTAGAACAAAAAATCCCCGTCGCCTGCACTATCACTTCCTCATTCACCTCAAAATAAATACCGCCCAAATTCACATGACAATATTTCCAAGAGTTAACAAACTGCATAGAAAAATTAGGGTTGTGGCTCACTAGACTCTCCATTAGGGGAGCTAGATCACCTTCAACAAATATGTGCGACACTGACGGATCTTTACAAAATTTTCCATAGTTGTCGGGCTCCATTTGCACCCTATCACCACCCATAATGTCACTCTACACACGGAATAACCAAAAAACCTGTGAAAGAAAAAGGTTAGAGAAAATGGTAAGGTGAAAATTCACACACACACATCTAGGATTTTAAGCCAAACAAAGCAGCCTTGGGTAATCAAAGCAATGTATAGGTTGCACACTTGAGGAGATAATTCCCTAAAAGAAATCTTTGCAAATTCATAAATGAGGATCTCCAAACACTTGCAGCTACGTAAGTAGGACATGATGGGAATGGAAGGTTTTCCTTCCATGTTGTTTTTGCATAAAAACCAAGGCAAGATGGCTGCAGGGCCAAATTTAGAAACACCTAAGAAGCCGGCTTTTAGAAGCGAAGACAAAATAGTAGAAAGGATAGAACCAATTAGGAGCTTGATCTCATAATTATTAGTCACATCAATATCAAAATCAAAAAACTTGAAAAGACGATGGCTTAGCACAATCCCCAAAAGGAGATTACATAAGGTATGACCCAGCTTGGCCTTAATCACAAAGTACCTGCCATAATTCCTCATGGTGTCCCCTTTAAAAATGTATTTGCCTCATTATTCAAATTTTTCCACTTGTAGGCCACCTCAACATTAACACTCATCCACATAGCCCATAAGAAAAGCATGTGGACCCACCATGAAACCCAAAAAAGTGCTTGATTAGTTATTATCATGGATAAAGTAAGGGCTCTGCTCCTTCAGGATTAGACCTTGAATGTCTAGTGGTAGGTTCCCCAAATTACACCAGCACTTAGAGAATTTCCAATGTGTTCCAAAGTTGGCTAAGGCATCAACCACTTGATTTCCCTCCCAATAAATGTGGGTAGAAATCTTTAAATTCAACTTAGACACAAAGAGCCTTATATCTATTAGAATGTCTTTAGTGCTCCACCCCAATAATTTGTCAAAGTTAACATCAATAATAGTCTTAGAATCACCTTCGATATGAAGTTTCTTAATCCCTATAGAAACAACCAATTGTAATCCCTTAAGCAATGCTCTAACTTCCACAATCATAGAAGGATGGATACCAATCCCCCTAGAGTAACCAACCACAAAATTTCCTTTGCAATATCTGATAACACCTCCTATACTAGCTCTACCCAAGTTGCCTTTAGCTGCCCCATCAAAATTAAGTTTATACCAACCACTTTTTGGAGGCTTCCATAAAGTGTTTCTTCTAGCCAGGGATTTGGAGTTGTCATAGGAGCTTGCATCCAAGTTTTGATGCCAAGCTTTGGCCATAATAATTTCCTTCTCAATCGGACCTTTATCTGGGGTTTTCCCATTGAAGAGAAAAATGTTTTTCCGCAATGAGCCGAGAACCAATACCAAAAACCTCCTTCGGACTGATCTCAATGTTCCCAAAAATCCTATTGTTTCTCTCTTTCTATAAGCACCAGCAGATAATGGGGAGAACCTAGTTCCAAATTTCACAAGGCAATGGGTGGACAAAGGGTCCAGTCCAGCTCAAGATAAAGGATCTAATTTTAAAAATAATAAATGAAAATGATTTAATATCTCAAAATTTTAAAAAGAAAAAATAATGTCATTATTTACTAAATATTTTCCAAAGATGTACTTCTAAAATAAAGTATACATTAATTTTTTCAAAACATGGTACTCAACATTGATACATGGAGGAACATTATCATTTCTAATATTTTACATTATTTTAATTATTCTATTATTGATAGCATCTAATGGGTTCATGTCTAATGGTGAGAAATAAGAATTCTTAAACTACAAACCTAGGTTTAAATACTACTCACAAGAATAGTTGGAGGTAGGGGTAGCCCATATGACAATACATGGACCAAATCCCAACCCAATATCTCACCATGGGGAATCTTACAGCATTGTTAAGTGTAACCATGTTAAGGAACCAAGCCCATCCCAATTTATTTTATGATCTATCCCAAATTTACCATATTTTTAAAAAATATTTAAAATTTTGACCCCAAAATTTGGCACATTTATAGTTAAATCTAGAAAAATTGTGAGGAAATACAAGGGTGTAACCATAGAGAAATAACAAAAAAGGAGATGGTGATGTGTAATTAGGGAGAGAACATGGTTAATAAAATTATGACAAATCATATTTGACAATTAGGCATAGAGCAATAGAGTGTATAGGGACAATTTGTCATCCTAATGCCCACAATTCTAATTGTCCGCAGTTTTTATTGATTGGTATTGCTAAGGAAAAGAGCTTTCTTCAACATGGTTTCCTTCAGCCATCTAAGATAATTTGAGTTTTATCAGGGATACATTGTAATAATATTTTTATGGAGGGTTGAGGGAAAGTTCAGTTTTTTCAAAGTGAAAATTCCTCTAACCATGTTTTCATTGATATGGTGATTTATCTAAGCAACAAAATGATAACACTAGTTTTTCTTAATCACCTAGAATATAAAAGGTACATTTATCTATAGATAGGGTTTTGAAAATATTATAGGGGATTTCTAGTGAGGGTGAGACTCTAGTGAGGTTGGTGGGATTCAAGTAGACATGAGATAAAAAATATATTGTGACAATAGGGATCAATTTTATGAGGAAGCATGACAACCTCACCTTGGGGATATCCCTTTCTCTCTAGTGATAGGATCCTTAGATATGTTTCTCCTAGATGAGTGAATTTCATAAATTTCTTGGGATATGGGAGCTAGATCCCTTAGATATATATTTCTAGGTAGGAAATTATTTGTTGAGATTGATTGATGTATAAGGTAGAAGATTGAGAAACCCTTCTTTATCTCTATTATCCAAGGTCTTATTCATGTCAAAATTTCAAATATAGAGAAAACACATAATTTTGAGTGATAAATATTGGCTTTAGGTATGATAATTTTACATATATGTAGCCTTAGAAACCCTCTTCACCGCAAGGAGGAAGTTTTTAGAAGGGTTCTAGGATAAATTTTATTTTTCAAGATTCTAATGGATTTTAGCAATGTAAAATTTATTAAGCTATTGGTTAAAAATATGGGAGGCTTTATTTAGATCAAGCATAAGAATGATAAGTCCAAGGGAATTTGTGTTGTGGTATACATTTATATAGACATCCAAATATATGACCCAATTTATTTTCATTTTGAATGCTCATGGATCATAGTTTCAATAAGTAGTTTTCAAAAGTATATATTTTAGTTTATTTCATTGAAATGAGATTAGGCATAAGGAAATTGACTACTCTTTGAGGATGGAGTGAAAAATAAGGAAGATATCCCTAGCTTAAGTGTAGGGTATTTGTGTATAATGGAGATATTTTAATGCTTTATGATCATCCTCCCTCTTTTGAATACTTGGAAATATTTGATTAGGAAAAGGTTTTTTCTTAGAGGTTAAACCTAAGAACAATAGATAAAAAAAAATTAAAGGAAAATGTCTTATATAGAAGTGATGAGTACAATCAATGAAGGTACCATGGATTATCTCTTTTCTTACAATGGAAGGTGAATAATTGTAGTGTCTAAGGAGGAGTTACAAATAGACCATGGGGGGTCAATTTTCTTTCAAGGAAATGATGATGATTACAATGTTTTCTTGAGGAGTTATGGTTTAGGAGATGGTTTTATTTTTGTTGGTTAGAAGTTAGAAGGATTTTGTTAAGGAGAGTTACATGTTGGGAGATGTTTTATGTTTTTTGGTTGGAACTCTTGTGTGTTTCCATTTTTATGTAGAGTCTTATTTTTATTTAAATATTAGTGTTAATATTATGATTTAGTTGCTTTTGGTTGGGATGGTTAAGTGTATTTTTCAATGGATTACAAATTTGTGGGACTATGAGTGTGTTGTTAGATCTTTCAATTTGTAAAATCACTTATTTTTATTCTTAGGACGAGATATTAGATAAAACACTCACTAATCAATAACAAAAATCTAATTAATACCAATTAGGTTAATGTCATAAAAACTAAAATAAATTAATGTCATACAAAATAGTTTTAATAGTTTTAGAATATATATGTTTCTTATTGCTAAACCTAAAAAAATGCTCATATTTTTTAGAGAAAGAGTATAGTTTTTTTTGGTATTTTAACGTGGCATTGTGGGGCCACACCCATATATTGATAGCAAAAAAGGTTTACATCTTCAAGCCTCTTAATAGGCCAATATGTAGAATTTTCATACATTACAAAGCCAACTACGTTACAAAAAATGGCTCAAAAATTTAACATTCTAATACTACATATTTCCTATACTACTATTCATTATACACCTTACATACGCCCATACACTGACTACTATATCACCCTGATGCCATCCTCCTAGTTCTCCTCATCTTCTTGCTCCAGTGCAAAGGCCTAATTCACATCTCCTACTGCCATACAATGCACACACCCCTTCAAGAAATTTATACCAACCCTCATCTGATTCCTCCTCCCAACCATGTTCATGTTTTGGCCCCAAATTACACATTACTACAAGATTCCATTCTCCACACTGCAACATTTCAAAGTAGGTTGACCATTAGGGAAGAGTCCCCTTCTTTGAATGGTGCAACATAGATAAACCTTCATGTCTCCCTGCCACCGTGACCTCACCAACTTCATCATTAGGGATTCTACTATCTCCTCTATTTCACCTGCATCCAAAGGCATTACAAAGAATATAGATGAAATTTTTGTGCTGACTCAGTAGTGATCATTTCCACTTAGATATCAGTCGCCCAACACCATCCTTATTGCATGCAACACCACCCTTGCCTGATTCTTGAATAGCTCCATAAGTCTCCTCTCCAACACATCACCATACAAAGCCATCTACCACTTTTTAGAAACCATAAAAATGTAAGTGTCCATACTTATGTTGCTTGTTACAATGTAGTCTACACCACTTGTGATTTGATAAATAACCCTTGGATTGTGATTGCTTAGAATTGTGGTGGTTCTATCGTGCTTGAGCTTAATTATCCATTATGATTTGTGTCTTGTCTCCCTATGGTTTACATGATCAGACACATCATGTGATCCTCTAGATTGGTAGAAAAAAGCTTTCCAATCCATCATTGAAGTGACATTTATCTCCTACTCCGTCATATCAACCACTACCTTTTCAATGCCATCTTCTAGGTTGGTTCCCTCTTGATAAATGTGTGATATCATGGTTTTGTTAAATTCTTCCAATAACTTCTAAATTTGCACAATACAGTTCTATAGTTTCCAATTAAGAAATTTCCCCATTCAAACTGCATTCACCAGTACCTGTGAGTCCCCTTCCAAATGCAGCTTATCACATTTTAAATTTCTTCTTATTTTTAGACCTAATAGAGTCACTTGGAATTTTGCATTATTATTTGTGGTTATTCTTATCTTTCCACCCACAATTCTTAGGATATTTTTGTTAGATGCACAAGACAACTAAGAGGGGGTTCAATTAGTTGTTTAAAAAAATCAAGCTCTCAATATCTTTTCAAACCCTTATCAACCATTAAAATCTTATAATGCATTAGCAGAATGTAAACATATGAAACAATAATGCAAACACATCCAAACACATAAGAACACCACATTTACATGGAAACCCAAGAAGGGAAAAACCACGGTGAGGATTAACTCACTCTATAAATGAATTGTAACATTGAATACAATAGGCTCACTACCAAAGGGCTCATTGCCCAAAAGAAATAAGGGCTCACTACTAATGTCTCACTACTAGTTTAGAAAGAAGAAAGAAATGAATTGTTATAAACAAAACTCCATCTTAGAGCAACAAGAAGATCCTCCAAAACAACTCTTCACGGTCCACAACCTTCAACTCACTACCTTTAGTAACTTTAGGTACACTGAAAATGTAGACACTTTCTACTCATGCCACTTCAACTCACATTACAAATCTTGATCACATTTCTCACCACAACATACCACACACCATTCTCCAACACACCATTCTCCAAAACTACATTATATTTATACCATCCACAACCTTGAAAAAATTCTCCAAGGTTAGCTATGCACCTCAAGCATGCAATTACAAAATAGGTCAGCACCAAACACTTCCACAATGGAAAGAAGTGAATGACGTCCACACCAAGGGTTAACTAGGACCAAAATATACATCACCACACTACTAAACACATCTACAATCCATGAGGTACCTCCACAAATAGTGCCAGCATGCTAGGTCATCCAAACCTAAACTAACACAACAAGCAACCACATACATGCTTCTCTAGGTCATGTGAACCACACAACAACACTTCACAACATTCACACAACACCTTAGAATATTCTAACATCATTAGAATATTTTGCAACTCTGCCACAACCACTTGAAACTAAGAATACCATTATTCTGTGCAACCAAGCACACTGCCACAAAATACAACTGACTAACCAAACTTGTGAAACACCTTAGCACCTGAAACCTTAAGGGAAAGTAGATACAAAAATTATAAGAACTTCCCCAAGTCTACAAGACAAGAAATCTTAATGTGAAGAAATGCAGAGAAATGTGGAGCAAGCTCATTTCTCCCAGACAACCTTCTTCACAAGCACACACATTGGTGAACACAAATTTCACTACCGTATAATCCAAAACCTACAAATTATGATATAACACCTTTGAATACCTCTCATCATCATGTACAAACTGCACAATCACATCATTAACCATAAAGAAAAGTGAAGCACAACACTAAAAACCAAGTGAACCAACTATAACTGCAACTGAAACACTACTAACACCTCTTCAACATATATTTAGTATTTACAACACTTCTCATTAACCACAACACATCCATACTACCAACAACCTCATTAACATAAGAATACTCCAACAATCTTCACAGCTATACTGAAAGTTGACAGTAATGAAAACACCTAAAACATTGTGTTGACAACACTAACAAATTCAATCTTTCAATAGCTCCAATGCTAGGGGTTGAAATCAATGACAACACCAAAAAGCTTCCAAAAATATCTCCCTTTTTCATTGATGACAACACCAGTTTTGAAAAACCATCAACAATAAAAGCATACCAACAATAATTCTGCAACAAGCCTCCCCCTAATTGGGGCATTTATCACTCTTCATATTATCATTCTCCCCTTTTCCAAAACACACTTCTACACCAAATCTCCCTCTGTTTATTTTATTTTTTAGACAACACCCTTCCCCTTTAAAATCAATGGCCATGGGCAACAATAACACCTCTGACACATTACTTGCATAGGATTTTTCTTTTTTTCTCTCCCCTTTGACATCTGCATACATCACCAATTTTTTGTCTACCCTTTGTCAACACCCCAAATGGAAATAACTACAAACAACTACTCTCTCCACTGCACTCACTTTTCTACACAGTCTCCCTTAGGAGCACAAAATATGCTCCATTTGACTGCACCAATCAAGATCACTACTACCTCCTCCCCCTTAGAGGTAGCCTTTGGCATCAGTCCAAGACCAAGAATGTATCTTGAAATGCTTCCCGGATAGATGCACACACTTATGCATATAATTGAAAGGAGGGGAAATAACCTCTAACTTCTTCTGGAGATACTCAAAATTATCTTTAGGAAGAGCCTTTGTAAATATATCTGCAACTTGATCCTTTATAGGTACATAATCCAACTTTACTTTACTTTCTATAACCTTCTCTCTTAGAAAGTGATGCTAGAAATCAAGGTATAACTTGTAGCAATATAAACTTAAATATGTGATTGCAAATATGAAATTATGTTAACAAGATTACCATAAAATGATTAAGTGATTGACAATTTCAACATTGGAAGAAAAATATGCAATACTTGACAAATCATCAACACAAGTGACACAAATATACATGGAGAAACCCTTATGGGAAAAAAATCCATACCCAAAGAGATCCAATGTTTGTATTAATCGTCAATGAAGTACATAAATACAACAATCCTCTCTACAATCCAGCAACACTTCATCCTCTTGACAACCTACAAAGAACTCATACTAAACTACCATCTAAAGGCTCCAATATATAGAAGTTTGGGAAATATAAAATAAAATATGTGGTTACAAATATAAAATTATGTTTACAAGATTACCATAAAATGATTAAGTGATTAAAATTTTCAACAATAAAATAAAAATTTGCAATACCACTGTTGAACATCCATAATACTAAGAGGGGGGGTGAATCAGTATTCCATAAAACCATTCACATCAAATACATCTAAGCATTATCACAAATCTAATTGAATTACCAGAGGAAGACATGAAATCAAGACAAATCATCAACACACATGAACACCCAAATTTTTACGTGGAAAATCCAAAATGGGAAAAACCACAGTGGCAATTAGTTCACAATATAATAGGTCCAAATATAGAATATTACAAGGCTCACTACTAGGACTCACTGTCCTTGAATGGCTGATAGCCTAAATACAAAAAGAAGATGGATAATTACCAAGATACAAAGGTGTATGGCTCACTGCCACAAGTGTGAATTGTTGAAGAACGTACCTTCCCTATGTTGGAGTTCAATTCTGGTGAAGCATAATGCTTGAGTAACTCACACATCTATACAATTCACACATATTCATTTTCAACTTCTGCTATGCGAACATTCTTCTCTCTTCCTTTCTTTCTCACCACACATCTCCACACCAAAGAATGTCTTACATATATACATGTGTATCCATGTTTCTTAATTAGGTTAGCCTAATTAGAGAAACCTTAATTCAAAAACTAACCTTGTTAGCATGGACCTAAGATAGATCCCTTCAATATTAATATATAGTTAGGTCGGCCAGAGTTAAACCAAAACTCCAAACATATGTACACTCCATCAATAGTGCAACATAAAAAAATGTTAACTCATTGAATTATCCCTTGGACAACATCAAACTACTTATCTTCGACACCACATGGTATGATAATTAATTATGAGAAAATGCAAAATATCCCACAATAGAGTGCAGGAGGAAAACTCACTAAGGTCTGCAGAACAAAATACTGTCATTCATATCTCCCAAATGACTTCACATATCATCATGAAAATCCAAGGTAGAATACATCTTGTAGAATCAAACCTATTTACAAAGTCTTGTAATGATATCTTTTATTGAGATAGAATTCAGACCAAAAAGCTGATGTACAAAGCCAGTGTAAAAGCATAACACTGTTCACAACCAACTAGTAATTGTACCTCACAACCCATACACCCTATTCAGTTGAAACCATGTTAGGGAATGCAACTAATTTTAGGGTAAATCATGTTATCATCTTCTGAGTAGATCATACAAAAATAGGATAGTCCAGATCAAAATACCAAATCAACAGGCATTCATAAATGGAGTAGAAAAATACTAGAAAATAAAAAAATTCCATTATCTATTGACATCAATGAAAACCTATCGATTTACAACAATCTCCCCCTTTGTCATTTATGAAAACACATGATATGAAAACCATCAAAATACCTCTTCCCAACTTACACACAAAAACTTTTCAATTTCCTCTCTGTTTTCACATGATACTTCTCTCTCCCCCCTTTGACATCAATGGAAAAGGAAAAAGGAATTTTAGTGCATTAACAGTCCTTTTGCAAATCTGAATACTCCCCCTGAGGAGTACATTCCAAAATTCATTATGATAAATGACTAACTAGAGGTGGTAGATGACTAAATCTACCTAAGAATTCCCATCCATGAGGATCTCCCTTCATTCTAAAGCTTTCTTACCTCTATCAAAGCATTGCATAGATAGTTGAGGTTAATTAAAGTATCCTTTCCTTCAACCACAGTTTTGGGACAAGCATAAGAGTTCAAAACCCTTTCAAAAATTGAACGAACATAGTATACAAGAGCACACTCAATCTTGATTAGATCTCTGAGCTTCCCATACATCTCAATCAACTTTCCTATTTATTTGTGTGATGTAAGGTATTATTCATGCAGTCTTGTCAAACCATACCAAGTCTGATCATCTAGACTAAGAGCAGGATCAAATGTTCTAGATGCAAACTTAATCTGGGTTTCAATCATTCTCTCAACATCCTTGAGCCTTTGAATTGCATAAGGCCAAGACAAACAAAATGTGAATAAACTCTTAATTTCTTCCTCACAATCTTGAATATTCTTGAGTTTTTCAAGTGCCAAGATATGAGTAGACTTGCACTTATCTAGAATTTCCAACAATTTTTTTCTTTCAACCCAAGAGACCATGCCACTTACTACTTTGATCTTTAATTCATTGAATCTATCAGTTAATACATTTGAGCTTTCTCTAGAAACAACACTAGGAGCTACCTGAAGATGTTCCCTACTTCTGGCCAATTGCTTGAGTCTCCTAGGAGCAGAGTCCACCTGAGCAACCAGGGCATGAACCGCAACAACTTTCCTCTTTTCTCTAGTGGCAGGATTTGGTTTATTGGAGACAAACTCAAACTCTTCAAGAGCTTTAGCTACTTTAGTGTAGGTTCCAATCCTAGGTCTGCTAAGATCCCGAGGGATGTTAACCAACAATTCAATGCAACCAACAACATAATCCTTCTCAATTTCATATCCAAACTCAGGTAACCATGAATTCCTTGGTTCAACTGCCTTGATGATGCAGCTATCAGAGTTTACCAAAAAGATTATGTCATTATTATACTTTGAAACCAATTCTAATGGAATTTTCCTTCTTCTGTTCATTTTCCTTTGAAACTTTCCAAATAATGTACCAAGGGAATCTTCTTGAGCATATAAGTCCCCAATGTTTCTCATAAGCTCCTCAATTTGATGAGAAACTAGTCTGGTATTCTCCCAACTAACTTCTCCCAATCCAGGCATCCCCTTCATAAAGTAGAAAATCAAGCATAAAACCAATGTACCATATATGAATGTACCTTTCTTCTTGAATTCTCTTAGATTCTCCAACAGTTGTTGTTGAAGCAGCTCACAGAGATCATATTCAGTTCTATTCTCAACCATATCTAATGCAAGATCAATTGTGGTAGTGGATACATTGTTGTCACCAAGAATCATCTATGAAATAACTAAGCTTGCATACTAAACTGTCAGGTTAGAGATTCCATCAAATGTGTTCCTTATTTAACCTTTTTCTCTATTAAAATTACAAACAAGAGTTGGTCTGAAGGATGATAATCTAGTAACTTCCATGATTGCATCTCTGGATATCATATATGCTTCATTAAGCCACACAAAATCACCATGAAATCTACTAAGCACTATTCTAATACATCTTCCTTCACTACTAAAGTCCAGAAAATTGTTCCATACATCCAATTTCATTTCTGTAAGCACATTGTACTCTCGTTTTAGGGTAAAACCATTTCTAGTTAATTCTTCACTCCACAAAATGTGAGCTTTTCTATTATCGGATACATCCAATTCTCCAAGAATGCATGCTCCAACATATTCAATCAGTATGACACCAAGAGGAATATCCAAAAAACCACCCAAAAGATCAAGTTCCAGGGATTTAACATGATGCATTTTGTACTCTAGTTCTAGTCTTTCTGAATTGTTTATAAGCCGGGGAAAATCCATTGCATACAAGATACCACAAGTAATTCAGAAGCCAACTTACCTTTTCCTTTTCTACCAAATCTGAATTCAAAATTTACATAGGATAAAATTGCTCTGGTTTCTTCAAGCTTCCTCTTCGCGCTTCTTCTTACACAAATGCTTTTCATTGAATGCATTTTCCTAAACATATATGAATTTATTCCTTTCATCCCAATTTCTTTTACAATTAATACTTCAGATCGCAAGTAGATCACCTCGAAACTCATGAAAGCTTTCATCCTTTCAGTTTTTTCTAAATACATTCTTCACACATGTGTGACTGCAATTTCCTTTCGCATGAATTCTTGAGTTCATAACCTTAATAAATGTACTTCCACCGTGATATGACATTAAAGGAGGGGTTAATAATTTTTTTGATTAATACTCCCCTTACCCAAGTTCTAAATTAATTTTTGAGTGACGTATCTGCACTAGAAGATGACGCAAAAACAAATGCTTCTGGTTCTATTTGATTTTTGAATTCTCCTTTTCTCCATCTTCACTCCATCTCTTTCTTAACTTTTTTTGGGTCAACCTTGATGACTGATTCATATCCTTTTGTTGGATTGTTACCTCTCAATTTTCAACTTCTAATATGTTTTAGATAGCTGCAATCAAAGCAAACAAAATTCTTCAATCCAAACTTTCTCTTATTCAATCCATACTTGCACTAGTTAGCTTTATGCCCAATTGAATTGCAAAGATAATAGTGACCATTAAATGAATAAATTATCTTATCTTAATTATGATTTCTCTTTATTCCATCATTCTACTTTGCTTTACTTTTATAGTCTTTTGCACTATGTCCAAACTTATTACAAGAATAACTGACATCATTAAAAGATAAGTACCTTTGAGCATTAGGTTGTCTGATGGGAGTCCTTTCGGTACAAATTCTTAGGTCCTTGATTTGTCCATCTTTGCACAAAGTCTTCTTATCCAGAGGTTGCTTTATCTCTGAATTCAATTCTTCTTCAAACCCTAAGCCTCTTTTATCCATTGCAAGTATTTGAGAATATAAACTTATTAAGGTTTGTAGTGTTTTTCTTGAATTTATCCTCAAATCTTTTTACCTATTCCATATTTGATTTTGAAAAATTTATTTCTTGTTTGAGCTTTATGCATTCATCTGTCTTCCTTTGAATTTCAACTTTCTAATAGTCTTTAATCCTTTTATTTTCTTCTAATTGATGAAGTAGTTCAGTGATATCATCATGCTCTCCTTTTAGTTGAACATGTGTACCTTGGAATTTTACCCTATTCTAATGTGCAAAATAACTAAAAATGCAAGTGGAAAAATACTAAGAACACTTCAATGATTAGCCTAAAGAGTGATAAAACAAGGAAAATAGATGAAATACAAACGTAAATCGATTATACCTTCCTTGCTGTTGAAGACTCCTTGGTTGGCCCTTGATTTAGATGAATTTGTATGCTCTTTAGATGGCTTTTGATGTTACTAGATGCAATATTGATAATACAAAATGACTAAATGGATGGCTAAATGGTAGCAAATGCTTGAGAATGCAAATTGGCAGCATAAGGTTGCTCAAAATGAAAGTGTTGAAAATGCCCTTGAGGAGGGGGTATTTATAGAGGAACTTGAATTCTCTAGAGAATTCAATGGTTGGGATTTATCCAACAAGGCCAAGATGAAGGGTTAAGGTGAGTTGAGGACTCACAAGCCATCACATCTTGACATGTGGATTGTGAGATGGCTAAGGGTGAGATGATGTGTAGGTGATGTGGAAGGGAGATACATGATGTGGAGGAAGGACAAGTACCTTCCATGTACTTTGATGTGACCTTTCAATGATCACATGGGGAGGGGGAAAGCTTTGGGAGAATAAAAGTGAATTAAAAATTCACAATGATTGGAAGAATCTGAGTGGATAAGACAAGGTTCCCAAAAGGTGGGAATTTGTCACATGTGACTTGATGTGACAAGTCAAAGGTTCTAAAAGATACATGGGAAAAGGGGATTCTAGGAGGGAATAAAAAGTGAATTAAAAATTCACATGGGGGAAGAGACTAGGGTGAATAAAAGGAATTAAAATTCCTTGGGGGATGGGAGAGTTGACAAGGTACTAATTAGGTTTAATCAAGTAATTAGAGGGGATAGTGGGGTTATGTGAGGATTCAGAAGCCAACAAAGTTGGAGGGATGTGACACATCCTAATCAAAGGATTAGGCATGTGCACATCCTTAATGAAGAGATTAGGAGATGGATTAGGATTAGATGAAAATGACATATGAGGAATTAAATAAATGTAATATTTATTTAATTCATTTGATGAAAAGGGGATTAAGGAGGGTAAGGTATTAATTATTAATTAAATACCTTAGGGATTTGACAGAATTAAGGATATTAATTAAATAATAGTAATATTACTTAATTAACTTGGATAAGAGGTTGTTTAAATGAAAAGTGATAAATTTGGATAAATTAAGTGTCCAAATTTGGATGTCTACATTTTTCCCCTCTTTGAGATGGTGTTATGAAGTACCATCATTTCAAAGAATATTAAAATATAGAACCCAGAAGGAGATGGTTAGATTGAGAAGGATGCCCCAGTCATCAAACGAATGACTAGGAAGAAAGATGATGGGGGTGAAGATGAAGAGTAGGGATTGAGGATGCCCCCTCGAGAGGACATGTGGGTTCAAGAGAACATGGATGTGCTCTCGAAATGGATGAGATGAAGAAATGGGAGATGAGGAAGAGGATGCAAAGGGATGGATATGAAAGGATGAAAAGGCGACATGAGCTTGGGAAGCAAAAATGGATACAAAGATGAAGACGATGTTGCCCCAATTAAGGTACAAGTCAAAAGGGGTTGATGATGGATGGAGTGTTGTCAGTGAGGGAATGATATATCCTGAAACAACATGAGGATAGGGGAGGATACATCCCAATGAGTGGTATGGATGAGGGAAGGATACATCCCAAAACACCACTAAAGGATAGGGAAGAATACGTTTCGATGATGATGATGATGAGAATGATGAGGATGATTGGATCAAGGCTTGTAACAAGAATGGGAACAAGACCGAGGATATGATTAGATGATTTAGGCTAAAGGGAATGGATGGGGGGATACATGCAAGACAATAGAATGGAAAATGAAATGCAGTCCTAATGCAATTTTCCATCTTTGGAGCACTGATTTTTGCTATAGCATAAGACACCAAGTGTCGGGGTATGTGGAACCAAGGCGTAATAGTGTCTAATGCATGAAATAAACACAACAGACAAGAAGGCTATCCCAACACCCCAAAGTCACAAAGACCTTGGTCGGGCTAGGTATTGAGATAACCACAAGCACAAGGATGCTGACATAACACAAGACCTCGGGGATCTTGGGTACTCGATGGGAAAACCAAGAAGACAACAAACAAAAAGATCAAGATATGCCCCTATGTGGACCAATCAAAACACACCATAATATGATGGATCATGGTGGCCTTGACAAGTGATGATAGGGAGCTAAAATGATAAACAAAAGCCAAAAGCATCAAAAAATGCAATCAATTTCAAATGTCCTTTGCCATAGGATCAAAGGGATAGATAGGTTAATGATATGCATTGGGAAGGATGCATCCTGTTGAGACCGATGATGGATACTAAGCTAAAAGATCGATATGACGTAGGATATTCAAAACTGATTGGATTTGTTGATACAAGTGGATCTTGTTTGTTAAGAACTAGCTAGATAAGGGAATAACTTGATGACACACACAAGACATGAGACTGACACATCCTAAAGACCTAGGCTTGCCTACGTGAAAGCGCCGAGCCCGCGTAGTTTGGTAAAAGGCTATCGATTGACCATGGATAAAAGTAGAAAGAGGACGATGAAGATTGATGACATATGACAAGGACCAGACAGACAAAAGAAAAGACTAATGATAGATGATAAAGGAGTGGATGGAGAAAGCAGAAAGATTGACGCAAGACGATAGAGGAGCAAAGTGGACAATGAAGATCGATGATGGAACCCTGGGGGCAGATCAAATGATTGAACTTGCCTATGTGAAAGCGCAGGGGCAACGTAGTTCAACAAGAGGCTGATGACGGACCATGATGGAGACTTCGATGGATGACAGGATGGAAAAAGAAGAAAGACCAATGATAGATGATAAAGGATCCCCGGGGGCGGATCAAATGATCGACCTTGCCTACGTGAAAGTGCAGGGGAAACATAGTTCGACAAGAGGCTGGCGACGAACCATGATGGAGACTTCAATGGATGACAGAATGGAAAAAGAAGAAAGACCGATAATAGATGATAAAGGATC
>VDFB02270651.1:57072980-57112074 GCA_007258455.2 Sequoia sempervirens | reverse complement strand
TGGAAAAGACTCCTTGAGGGTTTCCAGAGGTTGTACCAACATCTTTAGATTGTGAGTCTTGGGAAATAGATCCAAGACCTTGCATGCAGATTTGTTCTTTGACTTGGATGGGCTCCAAAATACCGTGCTCATGAAGGCCTAGACCTTTTCCTTGATAGTTTATTTTCTTGAGCATGCGATCCATGATAGGATTTGTGTTATTTTGAAAACATGATGCGAGTCCATTATTAGGTGGAGGATGATGGGTGGTATATACACTGTGTTTTTCTTCTGCGAGGAGGCCACCATGGAAGAATGTGAGAGAACCAAGGGGATATGCAAGCGGTGTGGGGATAGCAGTTTTAGGCGATGATGGGATAGCAGCATTTGGATGGGTGGTATCAGGAGAGGGATCAGGGGATATGATAGGATCTGGATTTGTGGTAGCGGGCTCATGCGTTGAAGATGGAGTGGTGGAGATAAGGGGATCATGGGGTGGAATGGATGGGGGACTGTGATCTTGAGGTGAACTAGATAGGATGGTAGGATCTGGATCTGGAGAAGGGGATATGTTGGCATGCTTTTGATTAGACTCTTGGAATGATGCATCTTGTGTGGATGGAAGGATGACAGAGTGTTGGAGAGACTCTTCAAGTTGGGGAGATGGAAGGATGGAGGATTCAATGCATTCATCAGAATGGATTTGGGCATCGTCGATGGGTTCGATGACTCTTGGAGTAGGAGGTGGATGTTCAACGGATTCAAAGGATGTGATGGTAGGAGATGGGGGTTCAACGGATTCAGAGGATGTGATGGTAGGAGATGGGGATTCAACAGATTCAAAGGATGTGATGGTAGGAGATGGGGGCTTAGTGGATTCAAAGGATGTGATGGTAGGGGATGTAATGGGTTCGATGGTTTGAGTGGTGCTAGGGGTGGTACCATCAATTATAGGTGTTGGGTGGAGAAGGGTCTCGTCTCTAATGATCATGGATGATGGGTTGGGATGGCATGATTCCATAACTTCAAGGTGTGGAGTGGGAGATGTCTTCTTTGTTATAAGTCCTTGGAGAACTTATGGAGTGAAGAACTTGAATGCTCTAGGCTAAGATGGCGTGGTAGGAGTGGATGAAGGATTATGGATTGGTGGACTAGGATTAGATGGGGGAACAAGATTGGATGCAAGACTTGGAATAGATGGGGGAATGGGATTGGATGCAAGACTTGGAATAGATGGGGGAATGGGATTGGATGTAAAACTTGGAATAGATGGGGGATTAAGATTAGATGAAGGGTTAAGAAATGGTGAATTAGGACATGAGGATGTGGGTGGTGGATTGTAGTACGAGTATGGGGATGGTGGATTAGGATGGGAAGATTGAGGTGGCGGATGGAGATATTAAATTGCGGATGTCAGATTAGGATAAGTTGATGTGGATGTTGGATTAGGATACGAAGGTACAAATGTAGGATTAGAGTGAGTAGATTGGCATGGAAGATTAGGGTAGTGGGTATATGCAGATGAAGGATTTAGATAGGAGGATGTGGATGGGGGATTAAGATAGGGGTATTGAGATGGTTGACTAGGATAAGAGGATGCGGGTGTTGGATAAGAGGATGATGTAGATGAAGGGTATGATGGATATGACGGATATCCCTTGTCAAAGGTAGCATAAGCAACATGATTAGGCATGGATGAAGACATAGCGGGACGCTTCGAGGTGATTGATTTTGGAAAGTGGGTGGAGAAAGCAATATTAGTGTCAAAGGGGATCTATGTCACATTCTTCTTGATCGACAAGACTTTCATTACCGTTGTCAATGTAATGAGGGTTTCCCTTGACCACTATTGATGGAGGATAAGGATTCATGACGATGAAAGGATAAAGAAGATGGATCAAAGATTTTGGATGGGAATGGACTAAAGCTCAACTCGGGATTTTGGTCAAGCTCAGATCAGGAGTGGAGTAAAGCTCAGATTAGGATGATTGGATGATGTGATGCGATTGATTCTGACGATCGACACTGAATCTGCTTTGAGATGGAAGTAGATTGATTAGGATGAAGGTGATGTGATTGGATTGGAATGATCGATGATTGATAAGAGTGACTGATGGATAGGATAAGATAGCCGAAGGCTGCGGTCCGTTGAGAGATTATCTTAGATGACTTAGGATACTGATTGATTGGATAAAAGGATAAATGGATGATTACGGCACCGAATCCACTTTGAGATTGAAAATGGATTGATTGGGCTGACAATAATGATTATCTTAGGACGGATGACAATCCTAAGCGAATGTTGATGAGGATGATCAGATCAGACACTTAAGTCAATTTGGATAATAACCGGAGATGAAGTTCAAGGGATTTGGATGGGGGAAATGATGATTTGATTGGAGAAATGGATGAAAGAAAGTGGATGAACAAATACTCAAAATGAGTAAATGATTGATTGGGATGGATGAATGATTATTTGGAACGAGTAAATGACTGCTAAGAATAGATGAATGATTCTTAGAACGAGAAGATGAAAGCTCATAATGAATGATAGATTACTCGGAACGAGTAGATGATTGATCGGGATTGTAGAATGAGAGTTTGAAATGATTGAAGGTGGTGTCAAATGGATGAATGTTTACTCAGAACGAGTAAACGGATGCTCAGAACGATAGAACAAGAGTTCAGAATGGCGAAAGGAGGTGTGAAATAGATGAATGTTTACTCAGAACAAGTAAACAGATGATCGGAACGATAGAACGAGAGTTCGGAATGATGAAAGGATGTGTGAAATGGATGAATGTTTACTTGGAACGAGTAAACGAATGATCGGAACAACTGAACGAGAGTTTGGAATGATGAAATGTGGTGTAAAATGGATGAATGTTTAATCAGAATGAGTAAACGGATGATCAGAATGATAGAACGAGAGTTCAGAATGATGACAGGATGTGTGAAATGGATGAACGTTTACTCAGAACGAGTAAACGGATGATCAGAATGATAGAACGAGAGTTCGGAATGATGAAAGGATGTGTGAAATGGATGAACGTTTACCGGAATGAGTAAATGGATGATCGAAATGATAGAGCGAGTTTGGAATGATGGATGTGTGAAATGGATGAATGTTTGCACCGAGGCGAGAGGTAAGCGGATGATCCGTGATATAGCGAGAGTTTGGAATGATGAAAGGATGTGTGAAATGGATGAGCGTTTGCTTTCGAAGCGAGTAAGCGGATGATCGAAAGGATAGAACAAGAGTTCAAAATGATGAAAGGATGTGTGAAATGGATGAACGTTTACTCAAAACGAGTAAACGGATGATCAAAAGGATAGAACGAGAGTTTGGAATGATGAAAGATGTGTGAAATGGATGAATGTTTACTCAGAACGAGTAAACGAATGATCGAAATGATAGAACGAGAGTTCAGAATGATGAAAGTAGGTGTGAAACAGATGAATGTTTACTCATAACGAGTAAACGAATGATCAGAATGATAGAACAAGAGTTCAGAATGATGAAAGGATGTGTGAAATGGATGAACGTTTACTTAGAACGAGTAAACGGATGATTGGAATGATAGAACGAGAGCTCAGAATGATGAAAGGAGGTGTGAAACGGATGAATGTTTACTCAGAATGAGTAAATGGATGATTGGAATGATAGAACAAGAGTTTGAGATGATAGATGAAGGTTTGAAATATATGAGTGTTTACTCAGAATGGGGAAACGGATGATTGAAAAGGGAGAACAACTCTTCAGAATGGATGAATGAAAGGTTTAAATGACTAAACCTCAGATTAGGGTTTTGGTTAACCTCAGATTGGGATTAGATTAAAGCTCAGATTAGGATTGGGTTGAAGCTTAGAATGATTGGAGGATGTGATGGGATTGATTCTACACCAAGTTTTGGGGTTTAAAGAACGTAAGGTGCGTAAATCAATTTTTGAATTGGCAATTTTAAAAAATTGTCAAATTTTTCCATTTTAGGAAACCTCACGAACGTACTTTTGAGAGTTCAATTTTTTCCCAAAAAATACCCAAAACAAAGATAGGATGAATTGCCAACTAATATCCCAAATTTGAGACATGCATTTCAAGTTATTGACAAAAATGATTTTTCAAATTCTGGAAAAAAAACTAAATTGCGATTTTAAGGGTCAAGATGAAAGTTTGAGGCCTTGAAAATGTGGAAAAATGGGGTCTGAAGGACTTCCAATTAGTCGGGGATCCACATGCCATCTCATAACGCAACCACCCATAAAATTTTAGCTCAAACGGACACCCGAGTCAAAAGTTATGGCCTCCGAAAGTTTCGGCACAAAAATCAAAATTCTCAAAATGAAGCCTAGATGATTGGGATGGATGATTTGATGTTGGATATAGACTCTAATGGTGTTCTAAGTGGCACTTATGTGATTTTGGTGATGAAATGATGAATTTCAGAAAATTGTTGATGACGGCAAACGAGTGCTTGAAATAGATGAATGACTCTCAGAACGAGGGGAAGAAGATTCGAAATAGATGAACGAATACTAAGAATGAGTGAACAAGTGCTCGAAATTAGGATTGGATTGAAAGATATGATGGGATTGGTGTCACTAGTTAGATTTGGGAACTAGATATGCTTGTTTTCCAAATTTTTCATAGAGGGGCGTATGTGCCCTACTGGGGCATCTCTGCCCCCTTTTGGGGCGTCTCTGCCCTCTTGGGGCGTCTCAGCCCCCTTTTGGGGCTTCTCTACCCTCTTGGGGCGTCTTTTCCCCCCCTGAGGCATCTGTGCCCTACTGGGGCATCTCTGCCCCTCCTGGCGCGTCTTTGCCCCCTTCTGGGGTGTCTCTACCCTCCTTTTGGGGCGTCTCTGCCCTCTTGGGGCGTTTGTGCCCTCCTAGGGCGTCTCTGCCCTCCTGGGGCGTCGCTGCCCCCTTCTGGGGCGTCTCTGCCCTCCTGGAGGGGCAGATTCACCCCTTTTCAGGGCAGATTCGCCCCACAGTGGGGTGGACTCTTTAAATGGGTAAACAGGTTGTTAAAATGAAGAGACGGGCGATTGGAATGGGGTGTTGGATAATCGGATTGAGGAAATAGATGATCGAATTTGGGAAAATGATTGGAATGGATGAATGATCAAGCACTCGAAACTAATGATTGCTTAGGATGAATGATTGAAAGTTTGAAACGAGTAAACAATTGATTGGAAAGGATAAACAACTATTAGAATGAGGAGATGGATGCTTGCAATGGATGAAAGATTACTCGAAACGAGTGGGTGGAAGATTTGAAAAGGATGAAAGACTATGTGGTCAAACGGATGTTGGAATGGCCAAATGAAGGTTTGGAATGATAAAATGGAGCTTTGGAATGATAAAATGGAGGTTTTTAGAGGTTTAGAGTGACAAAACAGGGACTTGGGATGATGAGATAATGGTTGGGAATGATTAAATGATGGTTTAGAGGCTAAACGGATCCAAATGGGCTGATTTCAAGTGTTCAAGAGGGAAAATTTGCCCCTCTGCAGTAAATCAGGGGCGTAATCGTCCCACTACAGAAAATTAGGGGCGTAATCACCCCACTGCAAAAAATCAGGGGCGTAATCGCCCCACTGTGGAAAATCAGGTTCGAAACGAGTAAACAATTGATTGGAAATGATAAACAACTCTTAGAATGAGGAGATGGATGCTTGGAATGGATGAAATATTACTTGAAACGAGTGAGAGGAGGATGAAAGACTACTTAGTCAAACGAATGTTGGAATGGCTAAGTGAAGGTTTGGAATGGTAAAAAAAATGGGGGTTTAAAATGATCAAATGGGGGTTTTGAGAGACTTAGAGTGACGAAACGGAGGCTTGGGATAATGAGATAATGGTTGGGAATGATTAAATGATGGTTTAGAGGCTAAACGGATCCAAATGGGGTGATTTCGGGTGTTCAGGAGGAAAAATTCGCCCCTCTGCAGTAAATCAGGGGCGTAATTGCCTCACTGCAGTAAATCAAGGGCACAGTCGCCTCACTGCGGTAAATCAGGGGCGTAATCACCTCATTGCGATAAATCAGGGGTGTAATCACCTCACTACGGTAAATCAGGGGCGCAGTCACCTCACTACGGTAAATCAGGGGCGTAATCACCTCACTGCGGTAAATCAGGGGCATAATCGCCTCACTGCGGTAAATCAAGGGCGCAGTCGCCTCACTGCGGTGAATCAGGGGCGTAATCGCCTCACTGCGGAATATTTGAGACTTGGTTTGATGAAAATGACTATGGCAAGGACTTAAAATGGCAATGATAAGGCCAATTTGTCAAAAATTTCACTAGTTTCTCACAAGAAAACACTCTCAAGCAAACACAATCCTATGATTAGTGTTAAGGGTATGGCCAAAGAGGTCTTAATCTAGGATGCACAAGGTGTCTAGGGAGTCCTCGATATACTCTCGGTACGTGAGGCACAACCGTGAACACCAGCCCATCACAAGTGTGAGTCGGGAACCCCAGCGAGATACTGAAAGGCTCAGACCAACTCTTCACGTCTATCTAGGTATCACCCTAGCTTGGACGCTCCACCAATTACGACGTGATTGGATTGGGGTACAACTTTTGCTCTCCCCCTTTATATACCACGCCGGTACACGTGGCTAGAATCGTCCCTTGGGGTGATGAAATCCCCAGGCAGGTCCCACTAGAAAGAAAGCATTAATTGTTTCCCACTACTCCCCAGGCTCACACGAAGTGCAAGGGGAAAGCGAAAACAAGCTAATGCTCCCTTTGGGTAACAGAAAAGATAGACACAGCAAGCAATGAATATTACTCCCCCTAATTAAACTATGTTCTTAGATTAAGCCAAATAGCAAGGATATTTTAAAAAGTTTAAGCGAATAGATAGCCCTGCAAGAAAATGTTAGATGTTTTATCCCACTTTCTTCATCAACTTCGCAAAAATATGCTGCAAAAAGTTAGCAAAAAAACCAATATCCTTGCAAGAACAATGTTAGGGGGTTAATACTTAAAAATAGCAAAAAAAATTGAATCCAAAATGACAGTTTACCTTTCAAAATGAGTTGCTTTGCGGTGACAAGGGGGCGCAGTCACCCTTCTGCAGTAAATCAGGGGCACAGTCGCCTCACTGCGAAAAATTAGGGGCGTAGTCGCCTCACTATGGAAAATTAGGGGCGTAGTCGCCTCACTACAGTAAATCAGGGGTGTAGTCGCCTCACTGCGGTAAATCAGGGGCGTAATCGCCTCACTGCGGTAAATCAGGGGCGTAGTTGCCCCGCTGCAAAAAAAGTGTTAGCCAAAAAATAATTTTCAGCCCAAAGGGGGGGCGTAGTCGCCTCACTACAGTAAAAGTGTTAGCCAAAAATAATTTTCAGCCCGGGGGTGGTAGTCGCTCACTTGATGAAAGTGTTAGCCAAAAATAATTTTTAGCCCAGTAGTCCACCTCACTATGGAAATCAAGGGGCATAATCGCCTACTTATAAATCAGGGGCATAATCGCCCCACTGCGGAAAATCAGGGGCGTAGTCACCCCACTGCAAAAAATCAGGGGCGTAGTCGCCCCACTGCGGAAAAACCAGGGGCGTAGTCACCCCATTGCGACGTATTCCTTCAAAAAACTCAACAACAATGAACGTTAAATATATGAACCCGTTTGTGGGTCCCACCAGGCATGCCAGAAATGTGTACCTTGGAATTTTACCTTATTCTAATGTGCAAAATAACTAAAAATGCAAGTGGAAAAATACTAAGAACACTTCAATGATTAGCCTAAAGAGTGATAAAACAAGGAAAATAGATGAAATACAAACGTAAATCGATTATACTTTCCTTGTTGTTGAAGACTCCTTGGTTGGCCCTTGATTTAGATGAATTTGTATGCTCTTTAGATGGCTTTTGATGTTACTAGATGCAATATTGATAATACAAAATGACTAAATGGATGGCTAAATGGTAGCAAATGCTTGAGAATGTAAATTGGCAGCATAAGGTTGCTCAAAATGAAAGTGTTGAAAATGCCCTTGAGGAGGGGGTATTTATAGAGGAACTTGAATTCTCTAGAGAATTCAATGGTTGGGATTTATCCAACAAGGCCAAGATGAAGAGCTAAAGTGAGTTGAGGACTCTCAAGCCCTCACATCTTGACATGTGGATTGTGAGATGGCTAAGGGTGAGATGATGTGTAGGTGATGTGGAAGGGAGGTACATGATGTGGAGGAAGGACAAGTACCTTCCATGTACTTTGATGTGACCTTTCAATGATCACATGGGGAGGGGGAAAGCTTTGGGAGAATAAAAGTGAATTAAAAATTCACAATGATTGGAAGAATCTAGTGGATAAGACAAGGTTCCCAAAAGGTGGAATTTGTCACATGTGACTTGATGTGACAAGTCAAAGGTTCTAGAAGATGCATGGGAAAAAGGGGATTCTAGGAGGAATAAAAGTGAATTAAAAATTCACATGGGGAAGAGAGGAGCCTAGGGTGAATAAAAAGGAATTAAAAATTCCTTGGGGGATGGGGAGAGTTGACCAAGGTACTAATTAGGTTTGACTAATTAGTAATTAGAGGATAATTAGGGGTGTGAGAGATTAGAAGCCAACTTGCAAAAGTTGGAGGATGTGACACATCTAATCAAGGATTAGGCATGTGCACCTTAATGAAGAGATTAGGAGATGGATTAGATTAGATGAAAATGACATGTGAGAGAATTAAATAAATATAATATTTATTTAATTCATTTGATGAAAAGAGGATTAAGGAGGGTAAGGTATTTAATTATTAATTAAATACCTTAGGGATTTGACAGAATTAAGGATATTAATTAAATAATAGTAATATTACTTAATTAACTTGGATAAGAGGTTGTTTAGATGAAAAGTGATAAATTTGGATAAATTAAGTATCCAAATTTGGATGTCTATAGAACACATGCATCTTCATATCTTCTCCTCAGATCCTTGATAGCATCATTCGCTTTTCTCAGCTTATTCTTCAAATCTTCATTTTCTTTTGAGTGTCCAACAAAGACCACTTCTAGAGGAAAAAATTTATTATAATCAAATTCTAGGACCATCCTCAAGTTGTTAGGCTTCTTTAGAGGAACCAGGCTTTGATGCCGATAGTTGAACATCTAGAATATTGAGAGGGGGGTGAATTAGTATTCCATAAAACCATTCACATAAAATCTATCTAAGAATTATCACAAATTTGACTGAATTACCAAAGGAAGACATGAAATCAATAGAAAGCATCAACACACATGAACACCTGAATTTTTACGTGGAAAACCCAAAATGGGAAAAACCATGATGAGGATTAGCTCACAATATAATAAATCAAGATATAGAATATTACAGGGTTCATTGCTAGGACTCACTATCCCTGAAAGGCTCGTAGCATGAATACAAAAAGAAGATGGATAATTTCCAAGATACAAAGGTGTATGGCTCACTGCCACAAGTGTGAACTGATGAAGGTTGCACCTTCCCTATGCTAGAGTTGAGTTCTGGTGAAGCTCAATGCTTGAGTAACTCACTTAGCTACTCATCTATACAATTCACACATATTCATTTTCAACTTCTTCCATGTGAACATTCTTCTCTCTTCCTCTCTTTCTCACCACACACATCCATACCAAAGAATTTCTTACATATATACATGTGTATCCATGTTTCTTAATTAGGTCGTCCTAATTAGAGAAACCTTAATTCAAAAAATTTGTTGGCATGGACCTAAGATAGATCCCTTCAATATTAATATATAGTTAGGTCAGAAAGATTTAAACCAAAACTACAAACATATGTACACTACATCAACCATGCAACATAAAAACTGGTTAACTCATTGAATTATCCTTTGGATGACTTCAAACTACTTATCTTTGACATCACACAGTATGATAATTAATTATGAGAAAATGTGCACAATAGAGTGTAGGAGGAAAGCTCACTGAGGTTAGTAGAACAAAATACTATCATTCATATATCCCAAATTCTTTCACATATCATCATGAAACTCCAAGGTAGAATACATCTTATAGACTCAAACCTATATACAAAGCCTTGTAATGATATCTTTTACTGAGATAGAATCCGAAATAAAAAATCAATGTACATAGCCAATGTAAAAGCATATCACTATTCACAACTAACTGATAACTGTACCTCACAACCCATACACCCTATTTAGTTGAAACCATTATAGAGAATGCAACTGATGTCAAGGTAAATCATGTTATCATCTTCTAAGTAGATCATACAAAAATAAGATAGTTCAGATCAAAATACTAGATCAACAAGCATTCATAACCGAATCAACAAAATACTAGCAAACAAAAAAATTCCATTATTTGTTGACATCAATGACAACCTATCAATTTCCAATAACCACAACTCATAAAAACAAGTGACACAAGATATACATGGAGAAACCCTTGCAGGAAATACTCCATACCCAAAGAGATCCAATGTTTGTATTAGTATTCAAGGAAGTACACCAATAAAATAATCCTTTGTACAATTTGACAACACTTTGTCATTCTGACAACCTACAAATAACTCATACTAAACCACAATCCAAAGGCTCCAGTATATAGAAGTTTGTGGGAGAGAATACCACAAATGGTATCCCAAAACAAAAAAAACCACCTTAAAAATCCATGCCCCCCTTAGTGGACAACTCATAAACATGGATTAAAATATTACATGGCCTTCACATGGACACCTAACCCACAACCAATAGGAATTGGTCAAACCCGAGTACTCCATAACTCTTTGATGGATTTGATGGCTACATGCAAGATCATGCACCAACATGCACACCTGGGTGCCCAACCATGCAAGAGCATGCAAAACATGCAAATAACATGCAAGGACATGCACACTCAAGTGGTCCCAACCAATAAAGTTGGATGCCCAATAGGAATATTCTCCCAAGATGCTTAGTAATCACCACCGTAATGGGTCCACCTCTTTGAATGCAATTACATTTTTTCATAGGAAAATAAATAATAAATATTATGTCCCTCATGTCCTCTAGAACACTTTCCAAAGAATGTGGAGACATAAATCAACTTAGGATACCAATTTTAATGCCATCTATCCTAACATTCTCCCTCTTGACATTATACATTGCAATTACATCCATTAGATACAAATAAAATATATAATCAAGTACAATGATCAAGGCCCATGGCCTTCCTGCACCAAGAGAACTTATTTGTGGTCACTGGCTTCATGAGAGAATCTGCAACATTATGCAAAGTGTCAACCTTCTCAATTAAAACTTTACCATTCTCAACCATTTCCCACACAAAGTGATATTGAACATCAACATGCTTAGTATGAGCATAATGCATAGGATTTTTAGCTAAACATATGACACTTAGATTGTCACATCCAATTCTCATAGTCTTGCAATTAAAACCAATGTCATTACCAAGTCTCTATAACCAAACTGCCACCTTAGAAGCATGTGTAGCTACCATATACTTTGCTTCGGTGGTGGATAATGCAACTATAGGTTGCCCATTACTCATCCAACTCACCTCACCTCCAAAAAAAGTAAAAGCATAGTCACTAGTGGAACTTCAACTATCCACATGCCCAATCTGCATCAATAAAACCATGTATTTCCAATGACTTATCCACATCATCAATACCATGATAAACCAAACAGTAATCTAAAGTACCTCACAAATATCTAAAATCCATCTTAACAAATGTCTAATTCTCTCTACCAGGGTTAGACATAAAATTTCTGAAAACTCCCACTACTTGGGCTATAGCTAGTCTAGTGCAAACAATTTCATACATTAAACTACTGAGGACACTAGCATAAGAAACATTAGACATCTCTTCAAAATCATCATTAGAATTAGGACACATGCCTAAACTCAACTTAGTACCAATTGCAAATGGAATATTTACTGATTTATAGTCATGCATATTAAACTTCTATAAAATGGTACCAACATATTTACTCTGACTTAACCAAAGCTTTCTATGAACTCGATCTCTAATTATATCCATCCCAAGAATATATTTTGCAGCCCTCAAATCCTTCATATAAAATGTGCTAGAAATTTGAGTCGTAAGCTCCTTAATCATCACCTTGTTGCTACCCATAAACAACATGTCATCAACATACAAGACAATGATTAGAATCTAATCATCAATAACCTTAATATAAACACAATGATCCTCCTCACTTCTAAAAAAACCTAACTTCAATGCAAAGGTAACAAACTTTTGGTACCACATCCTGGGTGACTATTTCAAACCATATAAAGATCTCTTTAACTTGCAAACCAAGTGTTATTTTCCTTTCACAACAAAACCATCATGATGTCACACATAAATCTCTTCATCAAGATCCCCATGCAAGAAAGTAGTTTTAACATCCATTTTCTCTATTTCAAAATCATAAGTAACAACCATAAATAATAGGAATCTAATAGAAGTTAACTTAGCAACAAGAGAGAATATTTCACCAAAATCAACTCCCTCTCTCTAGGAGTAGCCCTTCGCCACCAATCTAGTCTTGTAGTGATCTAACAAACCATCTTCTCCAAATTTATTTTTAAACACCCACTTGCAACCAATGGTCTTCCTTCCTTTGGAAAAACTCACAAGATACAAATTATCACAAATATACAAAGCCATCATCTCCTCCTGCATGGACTGCATCCAAGACTCGCTCTCTTTTGAAGAAAGAGCCTCCATGTAGGATCTAGGTTCATCATGAATACTCAACAAAGAAAATACACAATGGAAATTGGATGGGCTATACCTATCAACTGGATTTCATTTCCTTGTGGATCTTCTCAAGGTATGAGTAAGGGGCTCTTGTTCTTCTTCTTTTTCTACATGCTCATCTTGCACATCATATGAACTCTCTAAACCCTCTTCTTCTTCTCCATCCTCAAATCCATCTGGTTGTTCTTCCACATGTGCATTTTCTTGCTTCTCAATATTTGTCTCAAAGTGCACTATTTTTGTCTTATATTTATCATTTGATTTTTCTTCACCCGAGAAAGCTCTAAATTCCTTGAAAATCACATCTCTAGAGAAAACCATTGTATGGGTTAGTGGATTCCAAAGCTTATAAAATTTTACATTCTCACTATAACCAACAAGGATGCATTTTTGTGCTTTTGGATCTAACTTAGAATGATTCTCTTGAGGCACATGAACAAAAGCCTCACAACCAAAGACCCTTAAATGTGAAACATAAGGCTTTATACCTATCCACACTTCATAAGGAGTTTTATCAATAAGAGTTGAACAAGGAGATCTATTAACCAAATACATGCAGTACTTACAACTTCCACCCAAAATAATCTATCAAGCTTAGCACCACTCAACATTATCCTAGCTCTTTCCATTAAGGTTCAATTTATTCTTTCCACTACCCCATTTTGTTGATGTATATAACAAGTAGTCTTTTTTCAAACAATACTTGCATGCTTACAGAACTCATCAAATTCCCTAGAACAATATTCACCCCCATTGTTAGATCTCAAAACCCTTATCTTATAATCTGTTTGCTTCTCAACTAATGCTTTAAATTCCTTAAACTTAGTGAAAAAATGAGATTTTGTATGTATAAAATAAATCCCGGTGTATCTTAACACATAATCAATGAAAGTAACATAATAATGAGATTTTCCAAAAGAGTCAACATCCACTGGTCCAAACACATCCAAATGGATGATCTCTAATAATCTCTTATTTTTAGTAGTCCCATTAGGAAATGATGATCTATTCTATTTACCAAACACATAATACTCATAAAAATCATTTTTACGAACAAAATAATTAGAAAGACCGTCAACCAACTTTTTATTCAGAATAGTCTTAAGATGTTTTTCACTTATGTGACCCAATCTATGGTGCCACAACATACATACATTTTTAGTGCCAGTTACATTGGAAAAATTACAAAAAGTGGAGGCATTAAGCCTGAATAAAGTCCCTATCTGAGATCCTTTTATCAATCACCAAACTCCCGCTTACCAATCTATAACTAGACTTGTCAAATGTCACATGCATTCCAAAATCATTCAAATTGGATATTGAAAGTAAATTTCTCACAATTCCTAGAATATGTAAAATATGATCAAGATTTTTAACCCTTCCATCACTAAAACACAACTTTACCTTTCCCTTACCAACAATATTCTTCGTGTTGTTATCACCAAGGAAAAATTCTCCCCCATCATAAGTTGAATATGAAGTAAACCACTCCTTATGAGGAGTCATATGGTAGGAGCAATCTGAATCAATAAGCCAAGCACCATCACTAATAGTGTTAGCAAAAATAAACAAAGCATTAAAATCACCATCTTTTGAGGAATTTTTCTTAGAAGCATCCAAAATATTTTTCTTGTTCCTACACTCCTTCACATGTCCTCTCTTACCACAATTCCAACATTTTTCTCTTCTTGGGGGTTTTAGAATGTCCTTTAAACTTGTCTCTCTTTTTATTCCCTTTAGGCCCTCCTTTTTCTTTGGACCTTCCTCACACATGTAAGGCATTTTGGGAGCCTACATTCATGGAATTTCTCCTCATCTCTTTTGAAATAAGTATTGCAATGGGACTATCCATGTTCGATTATGTACCACCACTACTTATGGAAAAAATAAAAATTCCCAAGATTCAAGTAAAGAACAAAGCATCAGAATACATTTATCTTCGTCTTCTATCTTAACATCTACTAATACAAGCTGAATTATAATCATATTAAAAGCATTTAAATATTTTTCAAAAGAATCACCATCCTTCATTTTTAAAGAATACAAACACTTTTGAGATACAATTTATTAGTTAAACTTTTGGTTTGGTAAATATCACCTATCCTCTTTCACAAATTATATGCAGTAGATTCTTTTGAAACATTCAAAAGGATCTTATATGCAAGACACAATTGAATGGCTCCTCACACCTTTTCCATTTGCTTCCAATCTTCATCAGATGACAATTCTAGTTAATAAATTTGAGCTTTCTATAGAAACAACACTAAGAGCTACCTAAAGATGTGTCCTACTTCTAGCCAATTGCTTGAGTCTCCTAGGAGAAGAGTCCACCTGAGCAACTAGGGCATGAACCATAACAAATTTCCTCTTTTCTCTAGTGGTAGGCTTTGGTTTATCGGAGACAAACTCAAAATCTTCAAGAGCTTTAGCTACTTCAGTGTAGGTTCCAAACCTAGGTATGCTAAGATCCCGAGGGTTGTTAACCAACAATTCAATGCAACCAACAACATTATCCTTCTCAATTTCATATCCAAACTCAGGTAACCATGAATTCTGTTGGTGCTCCAAATCAAACAATCCAATGAATCCTATAGACCAACCACTTTCTAATGATCAAATTCAATGGTGGATTTGGCCAACTGACAGGAAATGGAATTAGAACACATTTCCCCTACACTTCAGGATCTACAAGACCAAGGTGGGTCAACCTATACAATTCCTAAAACTTAATTCACTCATACATAGACATTGCTTTTTATAGCAGATAAATCCCAATGAAAATACACTAAGGAAAGCATTGACAACCTCAAATATGGCTACATTCTCAGTATATCAACACTCACTCAGCAATTGGGAAGCATAACTCAACACTAAACAACAACCAACAACAAGTCTTAAAATTATTTTGAATTTATAAACTGTTTCTGAGATGTATAAAGCTAAATAACATATTAGTGCCTAATTTTGGGCCATGGAGTCAAATTCATAAAGAGAATTCATTAGCAAATGAAATTTAACCAGTGGATTTAAACTGTTAATACATTGCATCAACCGTTAGTGTCTTACACCAACAAATCCACTCCTGTAATGTCAATCAAACTCTTCTTATTAGATCCAACCTGCACACTTAAATCAAAATTATCTACTCAAAGTATTTTAACCACTTCATTGAAAAGAACCATGAATAGACAAAAAAATCTTAGGAAATTTGAGATGAAAAATTCAAGCATACTTGGTATTATTGAATTCATATGATCTAACTATACAAATCTGGAGACAATTTGAAGACATTTAAGATTTACTTGCACAAACTGGCTAATATTTACTCATGAAATCAGCAATTACAACTTACATACTCAATTTATGACTCAGACTTAGCATTTTTTATCTACCCAGCCCCACACAAGAATTCAAAACCTCATAACCCCTTACAATGAGAGAAGAATGAGAAGATATAGAAGAATAGAGAGCTCTAGAAGAAGATCCATTGAAGACATCTGGCAGCTCCATTCACCATTGATCAAAAATTTTGCAAAGCCTCTCTCCTCTCTTAGCAGCAACAAACTTTTCCTCCAATTCCTGCCTTTGCAAACCAATTTGCAACAAAAAATTTCACTCCTCCATGAAAAACCAACACAATTTACCAAGTTGTGTAGAAATACCTCCATTCTCCCATGAAAGCTTTTATTTCTGCCCTTTGTTTGCTGCATATTCATTTACTTTCAACAACTAATAATAATTTGTTTTACCATAAAGCCCTTTAGGAAGTGAATATTTAATTCAAATTACTCCCTGCACTTTCACGTGCATTTTACCCAACAAATAGAAACTTTACTAAATATTTTATTCACTTTCTAAAGTCATCCTCGTGCTTGCATTTTATTTCATTACACAAATTTCTCCTTCAACTCATAAAGTCTTCAAAATAGTGAATGTTTTATTCACTTTATCAAAATAATTCCTTGTGCATTAAAATACTTCACCCATTCACTCTTTACCTATAAAGTGAAAAAAAATTCACTCCTCCAATAGAAACAAAAGTTTTACTCCCACTTTATTCGGCATATTTAAAATACCTGCCCTTTTAAATGCTCTTGGCCCACCTCACTCCTTAAAATGTATTATTTTAAAAAAAGAGGCACATTAAAAATAAAGTTATCGGGCATGGTAACATATTTGGCATTTTATATTTTAAATGTTTTACTTTAAAAAAAAAAAGCAAACGAAAGCTTTTAAAAATTGGAACCATCGACCCTTTATGTTTCCTCACCGTGCACTTTAAAAGTCCCTAGCCCACATTCAACGTGTCAGCATCTTGCCAATCCCACAGGAATTAACCAGCGTGCAACTTTGGGTCTCGAGCTGGCGAGGAAGGGCTGTG
Organism: Sequoia sempervirens; assembly: GCA_007258455.2. NCBI lineage: Eukaryota > Viridiplantae > Streptophyta > Pinopsida > Cupressales > Cupressaceae > Sequoia > Sequoia sempervirens. Next base: position 57,094,970 of record VDFB02270651.1, on the reverse strand, counting down.
ATTTGGTTGCATTGCCAACTTCATCCTCCACCATTGATCTTCTTTCATCTCTTTTGTTTTCCCTAATCTTTCCTCTTACCGTATCCAGTTGCTCACAGGTCATGGTGGCTTCATCTGTTATTTGATGCCCGTTCCATATCTACTTCATTCCATCTGCAAGGAAAACATTGCTAGGCCCATGTTGAATCCTTTCACCTTTGGAAAGCTTGAGAGTGTCTAAACTCTTTTAACAAATCACTTTGTGCATATTCTGCTTTCATCCATCCATTATTCATTGCTTTCACTTAACAGGTGTGCAGCTTCCCTTCATGACTACTTTGATGGCCATCTTTTCAACAACTTAATTTGGTATATATTCTGTAGATAGCCTCCTATGTTGCAATTCCAACTGCTTTGGCTAGTCCTCAGTTTGAAGCTTCAACAAAAATCCTCTGTCTTCCATGCTTTGGCGAATGTCAATATCCTACGCCAATGTTCCCATCCTCATGCCTCTTTGATTTGTTCCTTTGCTGATGACACCCTCTGGTTTGTTGAATGTTCTTGATGTCTTCATATTGCATGAGTTGGTTGCGACTCATTTTCCTGAAAGCCTCTAGAAACTTTCAATGCAACCATTTTGTTGTTTGCATTACTGGCATCCCATCTTTTAGGCTGGCGTGGGCTCTAATCAAACTCCTATATTTTTTTTGATTACTTTAAATTTTCCAAGGCCTTTTCAACATAAATCCATTGCCATGTCAAATTGTCCCATTCACATTGCATTTGTTTGAGATCTCAGAGACTTTCAAACGGTCCATTGTGTGGTGCACTGTAAGTAGGGCATTACAAGTTTGGCTGCCTATGAGACCACATTATTTGAGGGATTTTGTCAAACAGTTCATACGCTCTGTCCAACTATGTTGCTTTGACAATATAACATGCTTTTCTTCATTCACATCGGCCCCTGCATCAACCTCCATGGTACCTTCAAATACTGACTCCTTTCACTGGTGTATGGCTGCATCTTCTTGCAATATAAGCATTGCTTTCTTCCACATTATGCAGAGTCTAAAAGTATCTTTTACTTCACACCAATCACTCCTTTATATGGCTCATTAGTTCTCTCCTAGTGTGGATGGTTGAGCAAGAATATGATTGTGGGCTTTGGTCTCTCTTCATTCAGCAGTTTTGGTTTATTCTCACTGTTGGTGTGTTCCCTATCTCGTGGCTATTTCAATTTTGAAAACCCATTTAGAACTTCAGATGCTTTCTGTGGGTGGCTCAAATTCAGCCCATAGAGTTCCTAAACCAACCCAAATAGCACCTAGCCTTAGTGCTAAATAAAAACCCCTCTCATGAGATGACACACATGTCCTGTGTAAGAACTTCCAAAGGCATTTTCTGGAACAACATTATACATGTATTTACATTGGCTTTGGTGACAAGGATTGGCTCCCTTTTAGCTTGTACATGATGCCCTTATTACCAATGATTCACTATTTTGTAATGTCATCTTAATACCTGTGAGATAACCCTCAGTTGCTTATGTCCTTCAAGACACATTGTAATGCACCACAAGCTGATGGTTTTGGCTCTTGAGGATGTTGTGGCCCAATAGATTGTATGTAAAAGTTTCCTTAGAAATTCACATAAATATATGATGAATCTTTACCCTTCTTGAATGTAACCCCCACATTTGACTTCAACCACATTCCATTCAAAACTCAGGCTATTGCTACAAAACTATACATGCAACCACCAAAGTAAGGAAACCTCAAAAATATTAGCTTGTATAAGGATTTTCCTTTTCAATACCATGAGTTTGTTTAAAAAAATCAACAAGATTAAAATTCTATGACTTTATCCCATGTCAAATTTAGTGAAAACCATCTTCCATTATGCAACTCATGTCGGGTCCCTTGTGGGCCTGACTAATTTTTTTTTTCATTTTGGAACAAATTTCATACTCAAATTGATCTGATATTACTTTTAAATGCATTTGGAGGTGGAAAAATGAAATGGGCAATTATCAGAATTCATTTTCTGGCACTGTGTTATAGTCAAAACTGGTCAAGTTGGCTTTGGAATCACCTTTGAAAACTGGGCAAATGACCTCTTGGAGTCATGAAAACTTGAAAGCATGTAGACATTGGTCCCTAGAATTGAATGCAATAGACAGATCAAAGAAAGGGATCCCGAGGTGAAAGTTATTCAACCTCAAATTTGCTTAGTTAAACTTTCTGCAACAACCTGTTTTGAACCAATTGAAACTCATCAAATCACCACTTTGGAAAAATACCAAATCAACTCCTGGGAGGATTCCATCGGAGACATAAGATCATTTTGGTACACTGAGCACACGTGAAAGAGTATTTTTCTTGAATCATCAACCTTCACGAGATATTGAAGGTCAAAGTTGACCTTGAAAAGTTTCAGAGAATGTAGGTGCAAAATTGAAGAAGTTGCATTTGGTTTTGATTTGTTAAAAATAGAAATCAAATCATGAAGCTCTGAAACCTGACATGGGAGTTCATTTAGGCATGGATAATTGAAAGCAACAATCATTTTGACATGATAGTCATCTGGTTGCAAAATACAAGCACAAACGGGAGGCTAGTGTGCAAAATTGAAAGTTTGCAAACAACAGAAAAGTGTCAAAACCCTCCAGCTTCGCTTTTCAAAACCCTGACCAAACTTATCATAAGAAGCTGAAAATTGACATGCATACTCACATATATCACATGAGTGGTTTTGCAAATTGGTTTTGCATGAAAATCAACAAGCTCTGAAATATGACCCTCCAAAGTAGGTCACTTAGGCAAATTTTTCAAGTGCACTTCTGAGAGTGCAAAGGCAAATTTTTTTGAAATGGGCACTTCAAATTTGCAAAATTTGAGAGTTCCAAAAAATTCCTTGGTTCAACTACCTTGATGATGCATCTATCAGAGTTTACCAAAAATATTATGTCATTCTTATACTTTGAAACCAATTCTATTGGAATTATCCTTCTTCTGTTCATTTTCCTTTGAAAATTTCCAAAGAATGTACTGAGGGCATCTTCTTGAGAATATAAGTCCCCAATGTTTCTCATAAGCTCCCAAATTTGATGAGAAACCAGTCTAGTATTCTCCCAACTAACTTCTAATCCAGGCATCTCCTTCATAAAGTAGAAAATCAAGCATAAAACCAATGTACCATATTTGAATGTACATGTCTTCTTGAATTCTCTTAGATTCTCCAACAACTGTTATTGGAGCAACTCACAGAGATCATATTCAGTTTTGTTCTCAACCATATCCAATGCAAGATCAATTGTGATAGTGGAGACATTGTTGTCACCAAGAATCATCCGTGAAATAACTAAGCTTGCATATTGAACTGTCGGGTTAGAGATTCTAGCAAATGTTTTCCTTGTTAAACCTTTTTCTTTATCAAAATTACAAACAGGAGTTGGTTCGAAGGATGATAATCTAGTAACTTCCATGATTACATCTCTGGATATCATATATGCTTCATTAAGCCACACAAAATCACCATGAAATCTGCTAAGCACCATTCTGATACATCTTCCTTCACTACTAAAGTCTGAAATTTTTTTCCATACACCCAATTTCATTTCCATAAGCACATTGTACTCTATTTTTAGGGTAAAACCATTTCTAGTTAATTCTTCACTCCACAACATGTGATCTTTTCCGTAACTGGATACTTCCAATTCTCCATGAATGTATGCTCCAACATCTTCAATTAGTATGACACCAAGAGGAATATCCAAAAAAGCACCCAAAAGATCATGTTCCAGGGATTTAATATGATGCATTTTGTACTCTAGTTCTGGTCTTTCTGAATTGTTTATAAGTCAAGGAAAATCCATTACATACAAGATACCACAAGTAATTCAGAAGCCAACTTACCTTTTCCTTTTCTACCAAATCCGAATTCAAAATTTCCATAGGATAAAATTGCTTTGGTTTCTTCAAGCTTCCTCTTCATGCTTCTTCTTGTACAAATGCTTTTCATTGAATGCATTTTAATAAACATATCTAAATTTATTCCTTTCATCCCAATTGCTTTTGCAATTAATGCTTTAGATCGCAAGTAGATCACCTTGAAATTTGTGAAAGATTTCATCCTTTCAAATTTTTCTAATTACATTCTTCACACATGTGTGATTGCAAATTCCTTTCGCATGAATTCTTGAGTTCATAACCTTAATAAATGTACTTCTGTTGTGATATGACATCAAAGGAGGGGTTGATAAATTTTCTAATTAATGCTCCCCCTTAGCCAAGTTCTAAAATAATTTTTGAGTGATGTATCTGCACCAGAAGATGACACAGAGACAAATGCTTCTGGTTATGCTTGCTTTTCAAATTCTCCTTTTCTCCATATTCTCTCCATCTCTTTCTTAACTTTTTCCAGGTCAACCTTGATGACTGATTCATATCCTTTTGTCATATTGTTACCTCTCAATTTTCTGCCTCTAATATGCTCCAATTTTTTGTAATCAAAGAAAAGAAAAGTCTTCCATCCAAAATTTCTCTTATTCAATCCATACATGCACTGGTTAGTTTTATGTCCAATTGAATTGTAGAGATAACAGTGACCTTTAAACAAATAAATTATCTTATCTAAATTTTGATTTCTCTTGATTCCAACATTCTGCTTTGCTTTACTTTTGTAGTCTTTTTCCCTATGTCCAAACTTATTTCAAGAATAATTGACATCATTAAAAGATAATTTCCTTTGAGCATTAGGTTGTCTGGTGGGATTCCTTCCGGTATAGCTTCCTAGGTCCTTGATTGTCTATTTGCATAGAGTCTTCTTATCTTGAGGTTTCTTTATCTTTGAATTATATTCTTCTTCAAACCCTGAGCCTCTTTTATTCATTGCAGGTCTTTGAGAATCAATCAACTCATTAAGCTTTGTAGTGCTTGTCTTGAATTTATCCTCAAATATTTTTTCCTATTCTAGATCTAATTTCAAAATTTTCATTTCTTTCTTGAGCTTTATACATTCATCTACCTTCCTTTGAATTTCAAATTTCTATCAGTCTTTGATTCTTTTCTTTTCTTCCAATTGATGAAGCAGTTTGGTGATATCATCATGCTCTCCTTTTAGTTGAACACAGGAATCTTCATATCTTCTCCCCAATCCTTGATACAATCATTCGCTTTCCTTAGCTTATTCTTCGTATCTTCATTTTCTTCTGAGTGTCTAGCAGAGACAACTTCCAGAGGAAAAAAATTCTTATAATCAAATTATCTCATTTACACACAGTACGGAGCTATACAAACTACTGTAGCAGCAAGAAATTAACAAAAAATGTAGAAAAACAGAGTTTATTATTTTTGTTTGATCTCCAAATCACACTAGCAGAATGCCTCAAACTCCTCAAGGCATATTAATATCGTGTGAAGTGTGTTGAATGGGTCTCAGTCAGGCTACATACTGATAAAGGATGAAAACACATTAGAGAAAAACATGCCAAGGCAGTGAGGTGGAAAGCCATTATGTCTCATCACTCATGTCAAGTACCACTTGGGAAATGTGAAAGACTTTGACAAGAGTCTATGGGATTAGAGATGTATGGTTAATCGATGATGTGTAGACGAGTATCCGAGCTGGTTTTCACTAATACCGTAAAAATATGAGTTAGAATTTGTTGGAATTTTGTCCTTTACCCACACTTCTCATCTGCTACTAAATTAACAATCCAGGGAAAGTATCGTCTAAAACGCAACTCAATTTTTTGTAATTTTGTTGTACACTGCTAGTGATCAGTCAACAATAATGAGTGAATGATAATGTCAGCGTGGGGATTAAAACCACACTTTAAATAATTAAATATTTTTATATTGAATAAGGGAGAGGGGCCTATAGTGGATCACTCTAATTTTGTGCTTCTCAAAGTTTTATCTAAAAATTTCTAATCACTCCCAAATTTGTACACCAACTTATTTGGCAAGTCCCCTGCTTATAAAAATTGGTTTCAAGGAAACATCATCAAATATGATGCCCCATTAGAATGATTTTTATCAAGGTATCCAAAAATCCCAAAAAAAAGGTGAGACCGATAGTGGGTGACTAACTCATGTATTATTGGTGCGCTGATGTGGCATCACATGTTTGTCAATTTGTGTAATTTATGGATAAAAGTGTTTTGAAATTGGATATTAAATGTAACTTTATTGGATATTAAGCCTACTTGCTATGGGGCCCACTCAGGCCTACTTCTATACCCACCATTGGACCCCTACCCACTATGGGCCCCTTTCCCTTATACCAAGTGTACAAAAAAATTAATGATTTTATTTGAAAATTTGAAGTAAATCAACATTTATGAATGAATAAATTTTTAACTTCATAATTCAAAGGTTATTCAATGTTAGCTTCACGTGTAATATAGATGTTGAAGAGTCATTAGTAACACTACAAACAATGTAATATAATAGGAGACGATTATGTAAAATGTGTTTTCATGTTTGCATTTAGGTTTTTCCTTCTTCAACATATAAGTAATACATAATATAATATAAATTGTATCATTATTATATATTATAAATATGTTTTCATGTTTACATTTAGGTTTTTCCTTCTTCAACATATAAGTAATACATATTATAATATAAATTATATCATTATTATATATTTATATTTATATAATGTCATTTATTAAATTTATTTTTAAAATAATATTATAGTTATATTTATTATTAAATATTAGATTCTATAATAGAAATTAGCTCTCTCTCTCTATCTCTTTTTGTATATATATCCCTATCTCTACCTCTCTCCAACCTCTCTCTCTTTATCCCTCTCTTTACCCCCTCTCTCTCTACCTCTACATATAACTTCCTATCTCTATCTTTCTATCCCTCTTCTCTCTCCATCTCCATCTCTATCTTCCTCTCTATCTCTCTCTCCTACCTCTATCTCCTTACCTCTCCCTACATCCCTCTCTTTATCTTCCCCATCTATCTTTCCCACTATATCTGATGTCGAAGCATCCTTGGTTCTTTGCAATCCTGCATCAACCAAAAATATTTTCTTTTAGTTTTGTTCTTGTTCTTGTTTAGTTCAAGTTGGCGGATCCATCATATTTTCTCACCAAACCTTTTGGATCTAGGATTTCTTCATTTTCCTTATTCCAATATTTTAGAGCAATTGGATCTTTTTCCAGAAAGTTATTGCTTCCGGATTAAGTGGCATTTTCCAGAATAGAGCACTGGAATAATTTCAAAGCATAACGACTACTTTTCTCTTGCAGATCCTTCCCGTAACTTGCAGATCTTTGGTACATAATTCAAAATGTTCCATGGAGTGTTTCGACCTTCGTTTTGGTCCACACTTCATTCTTTACACCCACTGAGGAGAAATTCAAATTTGAAGGCTGACCTTGTGTTCACATGTTACATTTTATTTCATCGAAGATTATAATAATCTTGGCCAACGCGAAGGATTCTAGATCCCTGGATATGATATAAATAAATGTAATAGATCATTAGAAATGGGTGGCAGTAGTAGTGGTAGAATATGGGGTTTGAAATGTAAGATTCTGCTCGAATTAAGGAGCACATAGGAAGAATATATTTTGAACATGTTGTATGAGTTTTGTGAGCCCGAATTTGTAAGCCCGGATTTTTTCGGCCGATTGTAATTGAATTTTTTGATAATATGAATGATTAAGTCTGCATTTTCCTCCATATTTCATGTTTGCTTCCATTGTGTGACTCTTATTGCACGGTTCAGACTGTTCTCTATGAGGACCCTCCCTTCTGTTTTTGCGTCAATATCTCTCCCTTTATATCTCCCTCTTTTTATCCCTATCTCTCCTCTATCTATCTATCTATCTATCTATATTCATCTCTCTCACTCTCACACACACTCCTTGTTTCTCCCTCCCTATCTCTTTCTCTATATATATATCTCTCACACACACTCCATGTTTCTCCCTCCCTATCCCTATCTATATCTCTTTATCTCTTAGTCCTATCTCTTTCTCCCTCTCTATTACTTGCCTTTATCACCTCCTTTATTTGTCACTCTTTCCCTCTCTCTCTATCTCTCCCTATCTACCTCTCTCTATATATATTTTCTTATATCTTTATCTTTTTATCTCTCCATCTCTCCCTCTCTCATTGTCTCCCTCTCTCTCACTCCCTCTATCTTTCCCAAATTATATCTCTCTACCTCTCCTTTCTATCCCTCTCTCCCCCCTCCCTCTCTATTTCTCTCCATAAATCTCTCTCTCACACTCATATACGCACACTCTTTATTTCTCTTTTTCTCTCTTTTTCTCTCTCTACCTCTATCTCCCTATCTCTATCTATCTCTCTTCCCATGTTTCTCTATCTCTCTCCCTATCTCTCTCTATATCTCCATATCTCCCTCTATCTATATCACTCCCTCTCCCCCTTCCTTATCTCTCCCCCTCTCTCTATCTCTTATTCACTCCAAAAATGTATGCACAAAATAGACAAAGAAATTTCCTAATTGACCTTCTACACCTCTTTGATGTACCCACTGCACACCAAGGTGCAATTGATAGTAGACCATAACAACGACTAGTATCAACTTGAGCATGTTTCCCATTAACAATTTGATGGTGATGAGATTTTCAATACCATGTATCTTATCTAATCCATTTAAATCTAATCAACTAACTAATTAATAGTATATATTTTATAAGGTCAACTACCATATTTAGCCATAATGTGGCTAAACATAAATCCAAGTAAGATTTTAAACAAAATAAATTTTAAAATGAGTGGGGATTCAATGTTATACATGTACATAATATTAATAAATGTTTACCACTTGAGTCAAATACCTTAGAGAATTCATGACTTGGAGAAACGGTATTTCACATCTCATTGATACTAATGAATGTTGGTGAGTAGCCTCATTGTAGGAATGATAGATTCTTAATAACCTACATTTATATTGTACTAGAATAAATGGAATTCCTTTATCTACATCTAGGACTTTCCTATATTTTCAAAAAATCTTGCATTGGACATGTGTTGAGACAATATTCATGAGTTTTGTTAGCTTATTATACCCTCTTACGTGGATTATTATTGGTATTTATCTACATGTGTTGTAATTTTTTATTAATTATGTGGAGGACCCGTATGAATATATTTTTTTCTATTTATATATGTTTAATTGGATTAATTAATTTTGTGGAAACTTTTGTGAATACATATTTAAATTTTCTATATTTATTGATTATTTGCATTAATGGTGTGAAGAACCCTTATGCATGTTGTTTCATATTATTTTTATTCTTAGGTTACCTTAAGTGTGGTTATGTACATACTATTGTATGTATTGGATTAGCATGTGTTGCTATTTATTTATATATGTATTAGATTGGTATAAGTTACTGCCTACATTGCATATTTTGATTAGCGTGAGTTACTAACATCTTTTCCCAATAAAATTAAGGGTGTATGTATCCTACATCACTTATATTCAATCCTTCATCTAGACAATACCTTTAGACCATAACAATGACTAGTCCCCACTTGAGCATGTTTCCCATTACCAATTTGATGGTTGTGATATTTTCAAGACCATGTATCTTATCCAATCCATTTAAATCCAATCAACTAACTAATTAATAGTATATATTTTCTAAGGTCAACTAGTAGAAGTAGATTGTCTTTCTTTCATATGTGGATCCTTAATAATCCTTGTCATGTTTTCATTATTCCAATGTCTGTTTTTAAAATTTTGGCATGAGTAACTACCACACTTTCATCCTCAAATTCAATTTGTGAGTAGATTTCCATATTAGATATGTCATCCTAATTTAATAAAAGGTTAAGGTTAATATTTTATTTTCATGTTTGATTATATTATAGTATTAAATAATTTCATGTATGAATCTTGAGTTTTTGTGTATGGTGATTGAATGTATGAATTTAAATTGCAAGACTATTAAAGGTTTTAAAGTTGAACTTGTATATTAAAAATGTTTTAGTTTCAAAATTAAATATATATTATTTTGTTTTACTTATGTAGATCTATTTCTACATATGGCCAATTAGACTTCTCATCAAGATGATCATATTTCTCATTAATCTAATCATCCTAATGAGAAAACTTGCTATGTCTACTCTATATGCTGACACCATTAGGAGATTAGATGTTTCTTTGAGATGTTTAGAGAAAACAATACATAGCACCCCAAACCTATCAAATAGAGATAGGTTAGTTACTATTAGGGATGAGATTACATGTATGGTTGGAGTCATTTGATCATGCAATCCCTATGATGAGATTAACATTAAGTAGTTTTATATTTCCCTTTATAGGAGTGTTAGTGGCCATGAGAAATGGTCATTCATTTCTAGGTGAATTTCATTAGATAGTATTCATAGCATGTTCCCATTTTATCAGGGATGAGATAGAGTGAGAGGATATGTCATCACTAGGTGTGAAAACCATCTTGTGGCTCCTTTTATTTATCCTAGATGGCTAGAAGCACATCATATATTGCCTCATAATGATGAGTTACCACTCTTTTTTTGTAAGAAATCATATGCTAAGTTTCATTTATATCTAGATTTGTATTATACATCTTTTCCTAAGCATGTTGGATGGGGGAGAGGGAGGTTTGTTGAAAAAACTCAATTTAGATGACCAAACTTTCCATCACCTATCAACAAGAAGGAATTAGTTGGTCCAAACCTTTTGGTTCTTCCAAAAAAATTGGAACTAGCAATACTTATAGAGCCAACAATCACCCCTACTAGAAGTGACATTTTTTACAACATTGCCACTATTGCTACTCAAGTTGATTTGATGCCATCTAATCATGTTGGTAGATATTTATTACATCCATGGATTATCCTTCTTCTGAGAAATGATGCTACATATTAGAGTTATGATTCATAAATTCAAGTTTATCTATCATTGCCACATGATTTGGCATGAATTAGTGAGGTGGATGCTTTGTGCAATTTGTGTGCATGCTTCACCAATGATTTATTAGGAGAATACCAATTTATTAGTGATGAGTATGAGATCCCTCTAGATGATATATCAACATATATTAGATGGAATTCTGGTAGACAAATTCATAGGGTATAGGGGGACATCAGGATATTCTAGTTCATCCTACAACCCCCCCTTAGCATGTTCTAATTGATCCTACAACTTGACCCCCTCAACATATCCCAGATTGGGTTGAGGTTATTGCATTTAATTTAGGAGGAGGCACATATAGAACACTTAATTTTAGCACCAAAACTATACCATGTACAAGTGTCCCCATGTCCATACATTCTTTTGAAATCAATGGGATTGGTAGAGTCCTCTAGATTGTAGTGTAGGCACAAATAATTTATATGTATTACATTCGAAAAATTCGCATGCATATTTTAAAATTGATTTTAAAGTTGATCGCATGTTAAAGTTATAACTCTTGATGGAAATCTCATTTAAAAAATTCTATGAGTATGATAATGTTTTTTCAGGCTTTAGATATTTGTAGTATTATAGCAATCCTATTCATCAGAATGAGTTATTTAAAAATTAAGTCCAAAGCTCATTTAAGTCTACACATGTGTATTTATAGTAAATCTCATTCACACATTGAAAGTAGAAGTTTTATAACTTTGTATACATATATATAGGTTCCAAGATCAAAGCAAGCATCTCTTTAGAGTCTTACACAACATCCTTCACATGTTGCAAACCCTGGATATTGGGTAATTTTAAAATTACCTCAAGTATATAAATTTAAAATTAAATTTAAGAAAGTTGTAATTTGTATCATTGCATACACATATGTACAAAAATTTAATTAATTATGTGCTTGGATTCATGTACTTTCTTGTGCAAGCCTCGAGATAAGGATTAGGACATGGCTCAGGATAGGGATTGGGACAGGGCATGACACAAAGCAAGGTTGATTCATCTATTTGTAGACATATTAGATTTCCTCATTTTTTATTCTTTTACATGTGTACATACATTATATACATAATTTTATATTTATGTTTTACGAGTTCATTAGATCTTTAGACATGTTCTTATTGTGATTTCATGTTTTATGTACACATGTTATATACACTTATGTATTACACATGTGAACATTATTGATTTATGAGGTTTTATATTTTATGCACACACTAGAACATCTTATATCTCATTTACATTAATGGTGTGTGTGTGTGTGTGTATATATACACACACACACACACGGTCCATGTTTTATATGTTTTATGAACATGTAAATTATATATGTTTTATGGTTCATAATTTCTAATGGTCTAGATAAAATATAAATATTATTTAGAATTATATGTTGAATTCATGTAAAAAGATCTCTAGGTCTATATATGTTTTTCATAAGAAGAGAAATAGAAATACATGTCATTCATAAATCTTTATAAGAATTTCAATATACATGGTCTATGTTAAATTCTATTCCAAGATAAATAATTTAAATAATATCAAAATTGAAATTTAAAAGAGATGATTATTGATAATAAACAATCACTATTATTTACTAACCTATAAGGATTGAATTAAAGTTAATTTAATGTGCACAATGGTTAATAATAATATTTCAAGTAATGTCATAATGTACAAATTTGAGTAATGACATAGAAGAAGAAATAACTACATATACCATGAACCATGCCCACAAAATACATGCAACATTGAGTATCATGGTTGTTAATAAAAATTGTATATTTTATCATTGTAAGGCCACAAACATAGTTTGACTTTGTTCATGCTAGATTCATTTTTGCATTAGTTGTCATTTACAATGTTTGGTTAACATGTTTTTTTTTTTTTTTTGATCCGTAAGGTGATAATTTTATTGAAATTTAAAGAAATTACAGTCGTCTACTAGGCAGGAGATGTTTCAGTGATAACCAACATACAGCCAAAATGTAGCTAACAAAGATGAACTCCGCACAGTTCCAAAACAGGGCAGAGTACCAAAACAGAGGAGATAAAACATAGGCCTGACCTCCACAACAGCCAAAAAACCAAGGCACGAGTTCGAATATATAGAGTATCACAAGACAAGCGATAACATAAACCAAACGGGCAACAACATATACCCCAGTAATTCACCAGAAACCATTTACCTCTGCAAATGAAATGAAACCTTCCAACCAGTCTGTTCCATCCATCGGCACTATCTTTAATTTTTGTTTCAAAAACTCCACTGCCACATCTGCAAGCTTACAGTGCCGTGATAATGCGGGTCCTTTGAGATCCAGAAGAAAAGGATAAACCTTGACCGCTTCATCTGACTCCCATAGAGAAGCAAGGTCTGCAGGACGCGGAATACCCTTCCCAATAAAAGCCGCCTTCAAAGTCATTTCGAGACCACCAAGCAAGTCATCCCAGAACAATCGCAACATCAATTCACTGGCCACTGTCTTCGGTGTATCAAGATCCAAGAGCACGGTGAGGAACCGCGATGAAATTTGAGCATTGTCGCGGGCGAATTCTTTTCTTTCTAAGTGTCCTTTACCAAGGACCATCTTCACAGCAGCCAACGACACCGGATCATCCACAAGAAAAATGCGTTAATGAAACAAGAGTGTCTACCCCGAAGGATTCCAGACCATCTGCCGAAAGGAGAATGGCGAACTTTGATTTCGACTGTCTCTCCATTGGCAAGAAATTGCCAGTCGCACCTTGCATCAAAAACACAAAAAACAAAAACCAAAATGCAGAACCCATGCTTTGGAACGGGCTTCATAAACTTAATAAAAACCCTGAATAATGATCAGTCAGACTTCGCATACGGAACAAAATTATGCAAAGTAAAACTGTCCTTGGCGTGTGTGGAAATATAGCCTCTGTTCATCCAACTTAGAACCATGATGAATGCAATTAATAACAAATACCACTCGGCATGTCCGCGATCAGTACGAGGGTAGCCGTGCTCGACGTGTCACCCAGGCGACTTCGTGGGAACTGAGCCCAACATGCCATTAAACTGGCTCCAGAAGTTTTGAACCAGTAGACCGCCAAAACACCAAGCAAGGGTCACCTGAATTCTGCCAAAATTAGAAGGTTGATGTGACAAAAACATGCCAAAACTGGATGCAAACTGTCCAACCCGTCCGCCACCTCACGTCCACCCTGGACACCCCATGCCTATGAGAGGGGCGAGGGGGAGCCCACCCATCCACCCACAATGAATTACCTTTTTGAGCACTCTTTGAAGCCCGGACCAATTACTCCCATATTAGATAGCAAATCTGCTTCAGTATTACCTTCCCTGAGAGTATGATTTAACATAACTTGCTCAAAGTTGTTTAACTGTTCTAAAGCCGCCTCCAAAAAAACCCCCAATTTCCAATTGTGAATCTTCCTTGTCCTTAGTGCATTTATGACAACTGTTGAATCCCCTTCAACCACCAAGTTTTGAATACCTAGATCTTTGCTTAGATTGAGACCAAGGATCAGGGCTTGGAATTCTGCTGCATTATTCGTTCCGTCTGCAAGAGGCTGAGCTAGTTTCCCCAAGACCGAGCCGGTGCAAGTCCTTATTATGCAGCCAGCGCCGGACGGTCCCGGATTCCCTTTGGAGGCCCCATCAAAGTTTAATTTGGCCCACCCCGATTCAGGAGGGATCCATTTTATCTTATTCCGTTGTTCAGCAGATGCAACTTTTCCTGAACACTCCAATGGAGGGGATTTAATACCAAACCATTGTTTCAAAATCCATGCATCCCATCTAGTGAAATTTAGATTCTTGTTTTTCTCTTGCAACTGAGAATTAAATAATTCTACAATGCAAGCCTCAATCTTGCACTGTATCCTTGGGATAGACATCTCTTTGTCTTGAAAAAGGTGTATGTTTCTTTCCTTCCAAACTTCCCATATAAGAATTGAAGGGCTCATTTTCCAAAGGTCTCCAAAGATGGAAGAATGAGCATAACTTGGCCAGGAGTTTAAACAACCCAAAAGGGTGCCTGGAAGAGTGGAGGACCAACTTAATTTAGAACGCAGCCAACACCAAATCTGTTGAGTATATGAGCAATTCAAGAGTAAATGATTCACAGTTTCCTCTGCCTCATGGCACAAAGGACATCTGGTTGGACCATGATAACCCAGTTTAATAAACCTATCTCTTGTAAGAATTCTGCCCTGTGCAGCCGCCCAAGTGAAAATCCCTGCTTTCGGTAAGCAGGCCTTGTTCCAACAAAGATTGCGAGGTAGTTCTGATTTTGATTCAAATGAAACTGAAAGCACATTGTAGCCCATCTTGGCTGAGTAAACCCCATTCGGAGTAGCATCCCATCTCAATCTGTCTTCTCCCATTCTGACCCATATTCTTCGCCTTGCCATCTCCCTTTCAAAAAAGTTAGTCTCTTGATCACCCAAATTTAAGCATCTCACCGATTTCCATTTCAATATACCATCCTCCGCATTCTCCGCGAAGTCTATATAATCCCTAACTTTCGAACCCCACATTTGCTTAGTTTTCTCCATTATTTTAGAAAGTTCCAGGATATTTTCTAATGCAGAGTGACCTTCCCACGAATCCTCCCAGAATAACGCCTCCTTACCATCCTTCACCTCCCACGTAAGGAAGTCCAAGATCAGTCCTCTGCAATTAATAATAAAATTCCAAATCCGGGAACCGGAAGGGAGAGAATTTGCAGCTAGGAAATAGTTTGGATCGAGAACCAGGTATTTTGCTCTGACAATCTTTACCCACTTTAGGTTAGGTCTGGAATAGATAATCCAAGCAAGTTTAGCCCCCAAAGCCTTATTTTTCCTTGAAACATCTCTCAAGCCTGTCCCACCATTCTCACGCTTCTAACACACCTTCTACCAATTGATGAGAGGAATTTTCTTTTGAACTGAGTTGCCTTTCCAGAAGAAGTATTTCATTACCTTGTTTAAATCCTTGCTCGCACCACTGGATAATTGAAGGCAAGACAACATGTATATAGGGAGAGCAGAGATTACAGATTTCAACAAAGTTAATCTGCCTGCCCAAGATAACCATCTATTCTTCCATGAAGAGATTTTATCTTTGCATCTATTGACCATTGAGCTCCAGGCACTGTTGCTTTTGATACCTTTATCCAAAGGCAGGCCTAAAAATTTTCATGGTAGTTGTCTCATTTTGAAGCCAAGAATCCGTAGAGTTTGAACCTCACTAAGGCAGTTTGTGTTGAAGAAAAAAACTTCAGATTTGGTCTTGCTTACTTCTTGCCCAGAAGCCTTAGAGTATTCTTCAAGCAATTTTTTAAAACTTTGTGCCTCCTTTGCTGTTGCTTCACCAAAAAGCATTGTGTCGTCCGCAAATTGTTGGTGAGTGATGTTGGGAAGACTACTAGTTACTTGCAGACCCTTAATCCAACCAGACTGCCTTGCATTTTCAATCGATCTCCCTAAAGCTTCAGCCATGATTATAAACAGAAAAGGGGATAATGGATCCCCCTGCCTCAGACCTCTTGAGGAAGTGAAGAATCCCTTCGGGGAGCCATTAACCAAAACAGAATATCCCGGACAAGCAACCCATTCAAAGATCCAATCTAACCATTCCTTT
This sequence comes from Sequoia sempervirens, assembly GCA_007258455.2. Classification (NCBI taxonomy): domain Eukaryota; kingdom Viridiplantae; phylum Streptophyta; class Pinopsida; order Cupressales; family Cupressaceae; genus Sequoia; species Sequoia sempervirens. The sequence goes on along the minus strand of VDFB02270651.1, from coordinate 57,078,439 downwards.
TGAAAGCCAAAGGCTTCCATTACTTTAAAAAGAAATCTCCAATTCACTCTATCATAAGCTTTCCTGATGTCTAATTTCAATAACATAGCCGATTTGTTCATTTTTTGGATTGAGTGAATAACCTCTTGGGAAATGATTATTCCATCTAGAATTGAACGCTCTGGAACAAAACCTGTTTGTTCCTCAGAAATAATAGAGGGAAGGATTTTCTTCAATCTGTTGGCTACAACTTTGGCTAAAATTTTGTAGATTGTGTTGCATAACGAAATTGGGCGAAAATATTCCCAATGTTCAGGTTTCTCTTTTTAGGGATAAGAGCTAAGAAAGTGTTGTTTGCCTCCTTTAAGACCCTTCTGTTCATTCTGGAGTCTTCAATGGCTTCCCAAATCTCCTTTCCCAAAAAGTGCCAGCATTTCTGAAAGAAACCAGCTGGAAAACCATCCAGACCAGGAGCTTTTTCTGGCTGCATCCCAAAGATTGCCTCTTTCACTTCCTCTTCTGAAAATTTTGCATTTAGTGAGCTTAATTGGGCTTGAGAGACCAATTTCGGTATAAATTGCATAAAGGAATCTTGAGCTTGCCAGTTTGAGCCTTCCCAATCATTAAGCAAATTCTGAAAGTAATTTACTGTCGAGCCCTTAATGTCATCCAAGTCTTCTATCAACCTGCCATCCCCACCTCTCAAACAGGAAATTCTGTTGAATTCCCTTCTTGCTTTTGTGGAATTGTGAAAAAACTTCAAATTTCTATCCCCTGATTTTAGCCAAACTTCTCTGGATTTTTGCCTCCAGAAAATTTCTTCTTTGGCAAGTAAGTCATTAAGCTTTCTGTTCAGAACCTTTTCTTTCATGTAACAAGATTCATTCATTCCACATTTCATAATTTCATCTGCTAAAGAGGCTAATTCTACCTCAGTTTGCACTTTCTCTTCGAAGATGTTTTTAAAGCAAGCTTTATTCCAATGCTTTAAACGCTGCTTGAGGTATTTTAACTTTGTGATCACATTGAAAAAACTTGAACCCACTCTCGGGCATTCATTCCACCAATGTTCAAGTAACTCAAGCACTTGGGGATCCTTAAACCACATCATTTCAAATTTAAATGGACATCTGATCGGACCCTTATCCCCTTCGAAGGTCAACTGAACAAGGAGATGGTCAGAGCCCGTACCAGAATTTATTTTGCATTCTAAAGAAAAAGGAAAGAGGCTCAAGTTTCCTTTAAAGAAAAAGTGATCTAACTTTTCTGCAATGCTACCAAACCCTTTTCTACGATTCGTCCATGTGAATATGCCATTGCTTATGGGGATTTCAAATAAAGAATTTCTCTCCACAAAGCTACAGAAATCCTTTTGAGACTGAAGAACTTTACCAAAACCCCTATTCTTATCTTCCATTATGAGAATGGCATTAAAATCCCCCCCTAGAATAATGGGTTCTTGATGCAGGTTTTTCAAAATACCATCCAATTCTTGCCAGACTACTCTTTTCTGAACACTCAACATAGGTCCATACATATTTATTAAAATAAACTGAAGGTTCGAGATTAAACTTCATACCTTGCATACCAGCCAATGATGACTCGAATTCAATACTTCTAATAAGACTGTCTGTGGTTTCCATAAGATCAGCAGACCGCCAGAAGCCCCTTCCGCCTCCGAACCAGCCCATTTCCATAGCTTCAATTTCCTGCCAAAGAGCTCCAATGCAGACCACCTAATTTTGTTTCTTGAAGAAGACATATTTCTGATTGACATACTTCAATGTGGCGCCTTATAAGGCTCCACTTGTTAGGGGCATGTAAGCCCCTAACATTCCATGTTAGGAGTTTCATTGCTGTTCAGGAAGGGCACTACCCTTCCCTACTTTGATCATAGTATCAATTTTTTGTTGACCATTTGCTTCGCCATCCTGTTTTCTCTTCTCTTGATTAGGAATTCTACCTCGCTTTTTTTGATCTCCGCAATCTGGAGTTAATTTGAGAATATCCCTTCTTTGGATGCCTAAGCGCGATTTCACCTCCTGTAGTTCCTCTGTCAACTTCCGTTTTTTCCCGGATTGAGGACTTAGCAATTCTGACAAAACTTGATCGTCTGGCTCCCAATTTTCCTCTAACCCATCTGGGAAAATTCCATCCTCCAGTGACCCCGGCTTCATCTTGGCCGCCTCCGCTAGTTCCACTAATTCTTTCCCGACTTCTATCAAAGAATCCAGCTCGACATTCAGACAGCTATCCCCCATGATTTCTAGGGTCTCGGAGATCTTATCTTCAAGCGCCTCAAACTACCGCTCCCTCCCCTTTTGTACTTCTTGAGATGCCTGGTTGAGATCACACTCCTCCAATAAAGACGGAATAGAGATCCCCTTAGGAGAAACACCATCCAAAGTACCCAGAAGCGGTAACTCCTCATTTGCTTCAGATGAATTCTGAGTGATTAAAGACTTCGACTTTTCGAAAACACCCTTTGGCGAGATTAGGGTTTCCTCAGAGATTCGGGCAGATGTTTGAAGATTCACTAGGGGAGTGGGGGTTTCCATCGAAACCGATTTTCCTGCCTCTTTATTGCTTACCCTGCATGCCAGAGTGCGAACCAAATTGTTGTGCATTAAGGAATCCCGTTCTAGCTTTTGAATCCTGGTCCCATAGTCCGTTATCAATTCAATCTCACTCCAGATCATTTTGTCTACATTATTTTCAACGCAAATGCGCACATATGTTTGATTTTTCTTGGCTATTTTCCTTTCTTCGGCACATACAAAGGTGCCCAAATGATTCCCTATTTCCTCGAGAATAAGAGGAGCCCAGTATTCCAAAGGAAGATTTGGTAAACTATACCAATCTTGTTGGAATTCCATCACATGAGTCATTGGATCAAAACCCACTGACCATTTCCTTAAGTAGAATCCGCAGCCATCTAAAACCCAAACCCCACGGAGTATCTGGTCTCTGATGTTTCTGTTAGGGCATATTACCATAAAGAAATCATTTTGAAGCATTTTGAATTGCAGATCTGTGCCCCAACGCTCTTTCCACCATTTCTCTAGATATTCCCAGTTAAGAGACTTCCCAAACCATTTACCAAACAAGCCTAACTGCTCTAACCGCAAAACTTCCACTTGCATTTTCGAAGAACTGATTACCACTTTTGCTCTGCCACTTTTTGATTCTTTGGTCCAAGAAGATCCAAGAGTTCCTTTTCCACCCTTCGGCCTATCTTCCCGTACTTCCTCCCATTCCTTGGCCAAGGGCAATTTTTTTTTCCATTCCAAAACCCCCTTACCAGACCTGACATTGGAAAACTTTCGTGAAGCATGTCTATCCGTGCGCGGAGGAACGTTCTGACCCATTTTTGTTTCCTGCTTTTGTCTTGGCCTTCAAAATTCTTCATTGCAGTACTGTCCATACTTGTTCCTTCCCCTTGCCAGGCCTGTGGCTTTTTGTGAAAAATGTCTGTGACTTGAATCCTCCAGAAAGTGACCATTTGAGGCCATAGACTGTGGTCGGGCCCATCGATCTTTCCTCCAAACATGCTCAAGATTCCCTGATCTGTTCACATTGGGTCCCTCACCACCTCTGCCCCCATGCCGAAACCTTTCCGACCGTTGCAGTCCGCCATGACCGTCGCAGAGCTTCATTTTTTACATGGACTAATTTTTTTAACAACCTAGACCATGTATGTTTGGTTAACATGTTTATAGATATTATTATTCTTATATATTTAAACTCATATACGTGTTGAATTATCTTCACTATTTTTACTAATATTATGTTAATCATTATTATTTTATCTAGTTTCACATTAATAATTTAATGTGATTAAATATGAATTAATTTTAATTATGTGCCTAATTATCATCTAGATTATGTTAGTAGCTGATGATTTACAACTAAATGGGATTATATGATATTATTTTATGGATATTTTGTGTTGATTGAATATATGTATGTTGTGCTTTGTCTATCTTTTTTTTGTGGTAATGACTAATATTTTAAATGAGTGTGTAGGCACAAATTCTACTAATGTTGGTTAAATTAAAAGATAGATGATATGGATAAATAAATTAACTTGCAAGTTGATGTATTCTTTATGAAATATTTCACTTAGATATTTATTGACCATTTTAAACATGACCTCTACTCTTTATGTTTACAAATTGATGATATAAAGTTACACCATCCATTAATATAAATTTAATTCTTTAAAGGAAAGATACAAGTCTAAATAATCCCAATATGAAGTGGAATTTGGGGGTAGTATATCTTTTGGAATATCACATGATAAATAGGAAATTTTATTGGAAACCATTTCTATCCAAACCAAGCCTTTATGAAAAACTAGTTGTTCACTATTTTTCTTTTCACAAAGAGAATTATATAGTTGTTCACTAATATCTTGTAAATTAGGGTTAAATATAGATTATAAAAGAGGTACATATGTAATGTTACCAACTGTAAGTATAGGGAACTTCGTAGATCTCAAATTTGATTATATATCTAATTGTTGGAAATACTTTCTTACCATATGATTTTGAACAACACTTTTGATGTTTTTCCTAACATGCTAATGTCCATATTTTAAAGGACACAAATATGACATGTAAGAAATGGATAAGGTTTAGAATTATATTATTGATGTTCTATTGAAATCATAGAATCAACATGAAGATGCTCCAAACAAGTGGGACTCAAAGTCTTTGGGATTCCAAAAACTTGGGCTCAGGGAATAATACTCAAAAGGGTACTATTTCCATTACCCTTTCTAAAGATCTCATGAATCCACAAGTTCATGATCTTCACTAGCGTGCCTTAATATGTAAGTTTTGGAAACTTTTCCCTGAAATAGAGCTATTAAAAAAAATTTATTTGACGAATGGGAAGGGGTTGTTAAAGTTTTTTATTTAGATCAAGAAAAGGGCATCTTCTTAGTTCTCTTTGATACAAAATCTCATAGAGACGCAATTTTTAAAGTGAAATCTTAGGTATTTAATGGATCTAGTTTGTTCATAAAACCATGGTCCCCAAATTTCAATTTAGCTAGTTTTGTGACAAGGTTCACTCCTTTCTAGATTCAAATGCATTCTCTTCCTCTTGAATATAGGGAATTGAAATTAATAGAAATTTTGGCTAACCGTATAGGGATTTTCCTTAAGCGTGATTACAATTTCTTTTTAAATCCAACAAAATGAATGAGGTTTTGTGCTTTACTAGATGCTATGAAAGCCTTCCCCAATCAAATCCATATAATATCTAAATATGGTAAGTGGAACCATAATATCACACTGGAAAGTTTGGAGAATGTATGTTCTAAATGTCACACATTGGGAAACTTTGAGAGCGCTTTTCATGAGATAGAAAGTACCAAAGATCAGGTCTCACAATTTCAGATGGCCCAAAAGCTTCAAGGTAAATAGGATCTACAAGTTAAAACTAAGGAGTTGGTAATTTTGGCGGGCAACAAG
>VDFB02270651.1:56985899-57072880 GCA_007258455.2 Sequoia sempervirens | reverse complement strand
TAAAGCTTCAGGAGAAAATCGTAAAGTAAGATTGACCAAACACAAATGTAGAGAATGAAGAAATTGCCGCCAAGCAAACCTCCAAAAAGCCATTTCTCATCATATATTTCTTTTTTTTGTAATAAATATTTTGCTAGATGATCTTTTCTCCTCCACTTCTCTTTACTAGGCTTCATTGATTCATGTATCTCCAACCTTTGCGATGAATCCCATGTTTCAACTTCTTCTCTAAAACTGTGTTCCCCAAGTTCACAGACCATCAACTCTACATCATTGCTTTGGTTTTTTGTAGTAACAAAAGAAACCTTCTCATCCATCATTAAGAAAAATTCCCTTCCTGCTTCTGACATGGGTTGATCAACTGGATCAATGGACAAAATATTATTGTACATTTCAAATTTATCAAAAAAAAAGAGGGGTTTAGAATTGATTGACCACTTTATCCCATCTTTGGAAGCATCATATGTAGAGTCTTCATTTTCTTCCATATTAAAGCATGAATTTTTATCAACAACCTCCTCAAAAATGAAAATTTCATATTCAGGAGTGAGAAGGGAATTTGGCCTTGTATCATTGATACTGGCATCAGGAAAGAAATACTTATCCTCAAAATGAAAAGGAGAGGTAACCTGAGTCACAAAAAGTGACTTCTTCTGTGGTGAATTATCTTCTTTGTCACTAGATGAACCAAGGTCATCTTCAACTTCAGTCCAAGCATTCAACTCAAAGGTTTTAGAATCACAATCTTGATATTCCTATCTTTCAAGTTGTTGCATGCTACCAAAGACTGTCAAGTTAATATTTTCAATGATTGGATGAGAAAGTTTCATTACTTTAGGAAATTTTTGAGGAGGATTAATAGGTAATCTGTGATCAATTTCAAACCTCCTAATATAATCATATTCCCACTTTCCCATAGATATAAAATTAACCTCGATACTTATCACTTCCAACTGATCTTTTTCGATCCCTTGGACTCTATCTCTTTTGAGGATCAATTGGATATTAGGATCAAAAGCATAAATGAATATGTGAGACTAAATTTCCTCATTTGTCCTTTCAGGAGCAAGAATCCATTGAAGTGATCTATTGAAGTGGTACACGAAATCTCTCATTATCTCAACTTTATCCTTCATAATCTGAAAAAATTGTTGTGGGATGGCCGCGACATTAGCTGGAGATATATAATGTTGGAGAAACTTTTATCTTAAAATATTCCATCTTGTGATGCATCCCTTTTCTAGTCCCCTGAACCATTCATCTTCTTTCTTGATTAAAATTTCAATAAAGATTCTCACAAAAAGGTCTCTGTTTTGGATACCCAAGATCCCACTTATTGTAGTCATGGCTAGGGTGTGTTCTTTGGGGTCTTTTGTGTCTTTGCCAGAGAATTTAGGATTTTTTTTTCAAGAACCAGTAGGCAAGTCATGATATTGTGACAAGGAAAGGGGACAATGTGGTTACACGAAACATTTGAGGCCATGGATGATCAGAGTCACCAACTCATGAAGGAGTAAGGATAGGGGAGAAACCCTTGGATTAATCTATAGGTGGTAGACGAGATGGAGGTGGATTCTGAGGTTGATGGAGAGGTTGATTGGGATGATGATTAGGATGGAAAGGAGGGTTGTCATAGTACATGAACACCAATCTCAGAGGGAACTCGATTACCATTCTAGGTGTGTGTTAGGCCCGCTCTTCTTCTTCTTCCAAGACAATATTTTTTTGCATATAATCTGCTACGCTCCTTCTATATCTCCAAGAAAGCATGTTTAATTGTGAAATGATGTCTTCTTGTTCTATCTGCATCCAATTCAAATCAAGCTGCAATATAGGAAATACATTGTTATGGGGGGTACCATCTTGCCACATGACATGATCAAAACTTGTCAAATATTATAATTGCTCCCCAACGGAGTCGCCAAAAATCTATTAGTGAATGAATCGGCCTCTTTAAGATAATTGATAACTTTGATTCTATTTTTTCTTAATGCACTAGAGCCAATCGCCAACAAATCTGGAAATGTCATAATTTTATTTGCGACTTTCCTCTGAATTGAAGAGGTACAACTCCCTCGTATGATCTATCTAATAATATGGTGACTTTTAACCAAAAATTGATAAGGTGAAAAATGCTAGTTCATAAAAAATGACACTAACATGGAAGGAAAATCAGAAAGCCATAAACCAACAACACATAGATTGAAAAGACTTATGACTGTCGTACCAGGAACAAAGAAATTATATTGCAATAAATGGATGCAATAAAGTATATTTTGCATAGAAAATATGCCTTTATTACACACTTGACACACATATCGATACACTAACATCACATTTAAATTTATAACACACAAATTATAAACTATTGCAATATAAAATTGGCATAAGTGAATAGTGTTCCTTCTTGAAATACAACATAGTGTATCTGTGGAGATTAGACACTACATCTTTCTTCCTCATCCTAGATATAGAAGTGAATTCCAACCCCAAAATGGTTACCAAAACTGTTACTAAAATTAGTGATGCTTCTTGTCACCTGACCATCTTCTTGAAAATGGTTGAGAATATGATCAGCCAGAATAATTAAACTGACAAATGAAAAGACATTAGGTAAAAAAATTTGATCTTGTTTCACACCAACGGCCGCCAAATGATATATCCAACAACCATACAATTAATGAAGGTTTAAGGAGATACAATATGATCACATGTGTATGTTTTCTAGCAGGGAATGCAATTTAAAACTGGTTCAAATCAGGCATTAATCCAAGCCAAGTTGTCGTCTAATCAAATCAAAGAGAGGTAGCCCAAATGTCTAACCAACTGTTTATAAATTCAATCAGTGTCACCACACTTCGCCATCCAGAAGCATCCAATATGGAGAGCACTCAGAGTGATGGAGTATCAATGAATGATTTCATTGTTTTGGAGGATATCGAATGCAGTCCTTTGTTCAGGCATTTGTCTGACTAATTGAAAGAAGTTTTTGTCATATAGAGTGAGATAGAAGAGGAATTGCTTTGTAGCATTTTGGGTGAAGCATTTATGAGCCAAGTGCATGCGCATAATGCTACCATGTTGGAGCGTTTCGTGTACATTATCATCAGGAGCTTTGGTCATCATGATTGGGGCATGAGAGCAGTGAAACGTTTGGTGAGGCCGGAGTTTCACCACTATGTCAATATAGCCATTGTCGGGCTCAGTCACTATCCAAGAAGCGGGTTGGTAGGCGATGCCATCTGCATAGTATTGGCTCTTCATAATGAGACTATAGAAGAGGATGTGACTCTTCTTCGTGCAGGGGTCGTGAGAAATGAAATGGGGCTCTTCACCCAATTTTTGTAGTCCCATGAGAATCTACTGTCTCCTACCCAAATTGAAGGCCTTCAGACTATGATAGAGGGCATTCGAGTGTTGATGTTCACCCTTTGTGTTTGAAAAATAAACCTTTTTTTTGCTATTGATATCAACTTTTTGTAGTCGAATCGACAAATTTTGTAATGCAACTGTGATGTATATATTTTGATATCATAGTGTTCTTGTATGAATGATTTTTGTTGATTTTGTTCATATCGAATTCAATGGCATTTGTTTCTTTGTCATGTATAATTACATTTTTCATTCAAATTTGCATTCATTGTTATTTTTTATTCTTTTGAGAAATGTCTTATGGCGGTATGGCGGGTGGTTCACAAAACTTAGCAAAACACTGCCTAAGTTTTAAATGTCTCCCAAAATCCCACACAAAATAAAAACTTGCGAAAAAATTCACTCAACAGTCTTTTGACAAGTTTGTTGACCTTTAGTATGGACCGCCTAAGATAATTAAGGCTTAAACAGGTGGTAAGTTACAATGGAACCATAAAACATTGCCTACATTCCAAGAATAATAAAGAAGTGGTAAAGTGGGAGGTTAGCAAAACTGGTGAAAACCCCACCTAGGTGCACAACATATAGTGAAACACCACTTGACCTTAAAACTTGTGCAAAAATTTGACTAAAGAAAGGGGGAGCAAGGTGGTGTTGAGGAGGGTACCACAATTAAGGGTAATAGTGGCTCTAACTAGGGACAATGACTGCAAAGGACACAAATGAACTCAAAAGATGTGACCAGTCCTATCCATTGGACACAAATTCAAAATGAGAAGGACATAAAAATCCAAAACAACAAACCAAGAGAGAAATAAACACACCAAAAATGCAACTATTTATAGGGTAGGAAGGACTTTCCAAAATAAAAAGGCAAGAAGGGATTACATGAAACCGCTAGCAGGCAGAGAGAAGAATGACCCATCCTTGAATAGGCTCGTCTTTGCATAAAGCTTCGGGAGCAAATCAAAAAGTAAGATCACTGAAACAAAAATGTAGAGAATGAAGAAACTGCCACCAAGAAAACCTCCAAAAATCCATTTCTCATCATAGATATCTTTTTGTTGTAAGAAATTTTGCACTAGACGATCTTTGCTCCTACACTTCTCTTTACTAGGCTTCATTGATTAATGTATCTCCAACCTTTCCGAAAAATCCCATGTTTCAACTTCTTCTCTGACACTATGTTCCCAAAATTCATAGACCAATAACTTTACATCATTGCATTTCTTTTTTGTAGTAACAACAGAAACCTTCTTGTCCATCATTAAGCAACATTCCCTTCCTACTTCTGACATGGGTTGATCAACTCGATCAATGAACAAAATATTATCGTACATTTCAAATTCATCAAAAACAAAGAGGGGGTTAGAATTGATCGACCACCTTATCCCATCTTGGGAAGCATCATACACGAAGTCTTCATTGTCTTCCATATTAAAACATGAAGTTTTATCAGCAGCCTCCTCAAAAATGAAAGTTTCATATTCAAGAGCGAGAAGGGAATCTGGCCTTGGATCAATGATACTAGCATCAGGAGAGAAAGACTTATCCTCAAAATGAAAAGGAGAGGTAACTTGAGACATAAAAAGTGTTTTCTTCTATGGTGAATTATCTTCTTCATCAATGGATGAACTGAGGTCATCTACAACTTCAGTTCAGGCATTCAAACCAAGGATTTGAGCATCACAATCTTGATCTTCCTCTCTTTCAAGTTGTTGTATGCTACCAAAGACTGTTAGGTTAATATTTTCAGCGATTGGATGATAAATTTTTATTACTTCAGGAAATTTGAGAGGAGGATTAATAAGTAATCTATGATCAATTTCAAACCTCCTAATATCATTAGATTCCCACTTTCCCACAACTATAAAATCATGCTTGATACTTATCACTTCCAATTGAGCTTTTTCAATCCTTTAGACTCTATCTCTTTTGAGGATCAATTGAATATTAGGATCTAGTGCAAAAATGAATGTGAAACTAAATTTCCTCATTTGGCCTTTTAGGAGCAAGAATTTGTTGAAGCGGTAGATGAAATCTCTCATTGTCTCAGCTTTATCCTTCATAATCTTAAAAAATTCTCGTAGGATGGCCACACATTAGTTGGGGTTTCATAACGCTGGAGAAAATTTTCTATTAAAGTATTTCATCTCATGATGCATCCCTTTTCCAGTCCCCTAAACCATTTAGCCACCTTCTTGATTAAACTGTCAACAAAGATTCTCACAAAAACATTTTTATCTTGGATACCCAAGATCCCACTTACTACAATCATGGATAGGATGAGTTCTTCACCAAAGAATTTAGGAATTTTTTTTCGAGAACAAGTAGGAAAGTCATGATATTGTGACAAGGCAAGGAGGCCAATCTAGTTTCAATAAAGATTCGAGGCCATGGATGATCAGAGTTGCTAACTCATGAAGGGGCAAGGATAGAGGAGAAACCCATGGATTAATCCCTGGGTGGCGGACGAGTTGGAGGTGGACTTTGAGGTTGATGGAGAGGTTGATTGGGATGATTATTAGGATGGCAGGGAGGGTTGTCATAGTACATCAACACCGATCTCAGAGGGTGCTCGATTACTGATTGGTCTAGGTGGGTGTTGGTCCCGCTCTTCTTCTTCTTCCAAGACAAGATTTGTTTGCATATAATATGTTGCACTCCTTTTATATCTCCTAGTAAGTGTGTTTAATTGTGCAATGATGTCTTCTTGTTCTATCTAAATCCAATTCAAATTAGGTTGCAATACAGGAAATATATTGTTACGAGGGAGTGCCATCTTGCTGCATGACATGATAACAACTTGTTAAATATTATAATTGCTCCCTAGTATATTCACCAAAAATATGTTAATGAATGAATCAACCTCTTTAAGATAATTGATAACTTTGACTCTATTTTTCCCTTAATGCACTGAAGCCAATCGCTAACAACTCCAAAAATTTTGCAATTGCATTTGCGACTTTCCTCTAAATTGAATAGGTACAACTCCCTCATATGATCTATCTAATAATATAGCAAATTTTAACTAGAAAGCGATAAGGTGACAAACTCTAGTTCATAAAAATGACACTAACATAGTTCATAAAAATGACACTAACATTGAAGGAAAAGTAGAAAGCCATAAACCAACAACACACAAATTGAAAAGACTTATGACTATCGTACCAGGAAAGATGAAATTATACTGCAATAAATGGATGCAATAAAGTATATTTCACATAGAAAATATGCCTCTATTACACGATCAACACATAGATCGATATGCTAAGATCACATTTAAATTCATAACACACATATTAAAAACTATTGCAATCTAAAATTGACATAAGTGAATAGTGTTCCTTCTCAAAATACATTACAGTGTATCTATGGAGATTGGACCCTAGATCTTTCTTCCTCATCCTATATATAGCAGTGAATTCCACCCCAAAACAGTTAATAAAATTAGTGATGCTTCTTATCACCTGACTGTCTTCTTCAAAATAGCTAAGAGAATATGATTGTCTAGAATAATTAAACTGACAAATGAAAAGAAATTAGGAAAGAAAATTTGATCTTGTTTCACATCAACGACTGCCAAATGATATACCCGATAGCCATGAATTTAATGAAGGTTTAAGGAGATAGAATATGATTGCATGTGAATGTTGTCCAACAGGGAATGAAATTTAAAACTAGTTCAAATCAACCATTAATCCAAACAAAGTTGTCATCTCATCTAATCGAAGAGAGGTAGCCCTAATTTCTAATCAATCATCTATAAATTCAACCAGTGTCACCACACTTCGCCATCCAGAAGCATCCAAAATGGCGAGCACTCAGAGTGATGGAGTATTAGTGAATAATTTCGTCATTTTGGAGGATATTCAATGCAATCCTCCTTTTAGGCATTTTTCTAACCAACTGAAATAATTTTTTGTTATACAGAGTGAGATAAAAGAGGAAGTGATTCGTAGCATTTGTAATGCCTCACCATGCAACCCTAGAGGAAGATGCAATTAACTACTCAAACGTACTAATTTTTTTTTGTTTAACTACAAATAATAGGCAAGTTCACTACCCATTGCAACAACCTCTAAGGTTACGAGACTAGGATTACTTTAAAACCCAAACAAGAAACATGAATTGAAACCATAACATCTAACTACTAAAAGAATTAAGAACACATACATTCCATACATGATAAATTACATCAAAAGATAAGAGATACCACATGATTTCAAATAACGATAATTTAATAATAAGATTACAACTCTCATTCCCCGAATGAGGTAAATCCAATAAGCATGGTTACATAATACATCTTCTACCTCGATAACAAATGAGGGGTAATAAATTACAAGCTTCAATTGAAATGAATTAAGCATGAAATGAAACTAGATCCCACAAGCTCTCCAACTGAAAATCTCGTCCACACAAACAAGAAGAAAACCCAATGGAGTAAGGTGCACATTCCACCCAACCAAGTGATACCCGAAGGCTCACCCCCTGTGCTAGGAGATAGTAATAAGGATTTCTAGACAAGACCATCTACCTCTAGACACAGGCTAAAACATAATTGAACCGAATTGAATACAAACACAACATCACTTAACACAATGGTTACAATGCTTCCAGATACCAATGAGCCACTACACAGTACAACAAAACTGACTTATGGTTGTCATAGAGAGAGTGTCACACATCATTTGCTATGAGTTACCCTGGCTCAACTTTCCTAGGCTACCAGACCCCCATCCTAGGTTACCCTGGCTTGCCTCTACCAGCCGTCGGACCCTCATACAACTATGCTTCTCGTCTCATCTCAAGCCTTAAGAAGCACATGAGTTATGAGAGAGGCATTCATTATCTTAATTAGTCTGAAAATTTTTCATTAATTCTTTTTAAGTTATCACTTACTTAAACCCTAAGTGAGTTACCCTAGTGCCCCTTTGTGTGCCCGACCCCCACCTAGAGCCACTCTCCTATCGACAACACATACAAACCAATCACCAAGGGAATTCCAAGTGCATACAAACTAGATAAACAATCACTCCAACTCTAGGAGGTGACATATAATGAAACTCACTCCAAAAAATTGGAGGCAAAAAAACACATAATCCACTCCTAATCCAAAGGAGGCACAAACCATCCCCGTTTGTGAAAACCGGGTAAAACAACAAGATACAACTATATGCACTACCCAAGACAATACAAAGGTTGACTAACACATTACGACAACCCACACAATTAAATGAAAACCCCATCTGGAAGACTTACATAAACAATTCACTCCATTTTCCCAACAACGGCAATGAGAGAAAACACATAACGAAACAACACTTTTGGCAATTAAATAACCTACTTTAGGATTTCCTAAATCCAAACAATGCAATGACATATTGCATGTAACAATAAAAATAATTAACATTATTTGCAAATACTCAAAAGTACTTAAAATTACTTTGGCAATATTAAGGAACCTAAACTAATAATTTAATTCCATTTTTCTCGATTATCCATAATAATCAAAATCAAATTTTAAATAAAAAGTATTTTATTATAAAAATCAATTTTTTTTCCCAATCAATTATAGTAAAAATAATCATCTTAAAATCCATATATTTAAATATATATACATGTTAAACATACATATATAATTGTATACTCAATGTATACATAATTATATATATATATATATATTTAAAATATATAATATATATATTATATAAATTAATTAACAAGAAAACATATTATATATATAATATATATATATTTAAATATTATATATATAATATTTAAATATTATATATCTAATATATATATTATATATAAATATATAATATTAAAATAAAATAATAATAATAAAAAACTAAAGTTTTAATATGGGTTGAAACCCCCAAAAGGGAGGGGATGCAGCCATAGGCTGCACGGACGTTGCCTGTGGCAACAATTCCCCCACACATAGTGTGGGGAGCGTTGCCACAACAACAACCTCCACTAGGGGCGTGGTTGTGGCAGCCACGGCTGCCCCCTCCCCAACCAATAAAATTATATTTTATATATATATATTTTTTATAATGAAATTTAAAATGCCTTCTCCCCTGTGCATACAAAATTCTTGACATTTTTTTTTTTTATTGTAAATTTAAAAAAAAAATAGAAAATTTCACCCGACATAATAAGAAAATTATATATATATAAAACATATATATATATGCATATATATAACGAATATATATATATATATATATATATATATATATATATATATATATATATATATTTCCATTGTTTTACAGTTAAATTGAGCAAATTTTCTACAAAAAATTTACAATAAAACTAATTTTCCAACATAGTTTCCTAATTTCAATTTCAAATTTGATATGAAACATTTCAACTCCCAAATAGAGGTTTTCTAATTTCATTTTGTTTTCTTTCCATTTTTCTATTGTTAAAATTGAAAATTTTTGTTGCAAGTTTTTTTGTTTTTTCTAGAAAAATCTAAATTTCTTCAAGATTTCAACAGGGTTTTCAAATATGTTTGCAACAAGTTTTCAAAACTGAAACCCAGATTTTCAAAACAATAAAAAGAAAACAAGAACCTGTTTGAAGCTTGAAGAAGAAATCTGGTGTTGAGTTGCAATTTCCACTTTGCCAAAATCTTTCCAAATCTTCACTCCAATCCAAGTGCATCCACAACAAGAGAAAATCCTTCCTTCCTTCTTCACAACTAGATTTTTCAAGAATGAAATCCCCTTCTATTTTTTCCCCAAATTTGGTCAATATACTCTAAAATATCCCATCCACCATAGTTATTACTCCCTCTATTCATTTTGGAGATATTTTGTTTTTTTGAAAATTTAAAACTAAAATTTCTATTCAACTAGAATTTAAAACTTTTAATAATTTCTTTTCAAAAGGCATTTGAAACTTTTTAATAATTTCTCTTCAAAAGAAATTACAACTTTTTAAAATTTCTTTTTCCAAAAATAATTAACCCTTTTAATTTCATGCATTTTTTTAAAACCACATGAACCATTTAATTTATGCACTCCACAAATAAGTTTAATTAATCAGTTCAACACAATTAATTTAATTAATCAATAAAACAAATCTAATCCAATATTAGATCATTTTATTAATTTAATTAAATTAATTAATAAATTAAATAACATTTCTAGCATTATAACTAGATTAATTTAATAAACAACTTAAATACATAAATCCATTTATTTACCTTTTCCAACTTGCTATTAAATGAAATCAAGGAGAGAAGAACAACAAAGAAGCAACTTAACCCGACTAAAATCCGATGACACACTATGACTAGGGTGATGACTTGGCACAAAAAACCTAGCTACTATCTCCCAATCGAATACTATTGGCCAATGGACACGCTCAAACCTGTGAAACCAGGTGGAGTTGGTGTCCTATACCTGTCAACCTGCGAACAAATAGTATATCGAACATGCATACATATAACATAATAAACACATTGTGAAGAGGAAATCGTGGAATCATAGGGCACTCATAAGCGAGTGATGCGATCTCATCCTCTTCACCAATACACTCATCATAGACTGACAGTTCCATCATAAACAAATATCTCATGCAATAACATGTTACAATAACTAATCATCATTACACCAATTAAAACATGTTAAATAAAGCATAAGATAAGATACATCACATCACACAAATAGACTATAGCTCTATAAATAGCGATCAAATAACACACACATGATAAAGTATCTCAATAACCAAAAAGCACATCAAAGCAAATAAGGACACACTGTCCAACCAGAAAGCAAAACATAGGGGTATTACATCCTCCCCCCCTAGGGTCAGGCTTACTCCTAGAAGCCTGCAAACACAAATAGGTAACACACACACACAAATTTACATGCTATACAATTATCTATAATGCATTCATCCAGTAGGAAGGATATTAGTGCATTACACACTACATTGAGGATCCTATCATTTCCACTAGTTTTCTGCATCATTGGACCTACACCACCTAACAACAAATTTTGGGTAGACAAGCGAGATCAACCCAAAAGGAAAACATAAACTAACAAATGAAGCATCTAGGTCAACATAATGGGCTCATAGTGCCCAGAGTATAAACCTACGCAACTAACAGCTTAATGGGTTCCACATTATCCCAGAGTACCCAGTGTTTAAACTTGGGCTCTGATACCATGTGTAATGCCCTGCCACACAACCCTAGAGGAAGTTGCAATTAACTACTCAAACGTACTAATTATTTTTTTGTTTAAGTACAAATAATAGGCAAGTTCACTTCCCATTGCAACAATCTCTAAGGTTACGAAACTGAGATTACTTTAAAACCCAAACAAGAAACATGAATTGAAACCATAACATCTAATTACTAAAAGAATTAAGAACAAATACATTCCATACATGATAAATTACATCAAAGGATAAGAGATACCACATGATTTCAAATAATGATAATTTAATAATAAGATTACAACTCTCATTCCCCGAATGAGGTAAATCCAATAAGCATGGTTACATAATACATCTTCCACCTCAATAAAAAATGAGGGGTAATACATTACAAGCTTCAATTGAAATGAATTAAGCATGAAATGAAACTAGATCCCACGAGCTCTACAACTAGAAATCTTGTCCACACGAACAAGAAGAAAATCCAACGGAGTAAGGTGCACATTCCACCCAACCAAGTGATACCTGAAGGCTCAGCCCCCGTGCTAGGAGATAGTAATAAGGATTTCTAGACAAGACCATCTACCTCTAGACACAAGCTAAAACATAAGTGAACCGAATCGAATACAAACACAACATCACTTAACACAATGGTTACAATGCTTCCAGATACCAATGAGCCACTACACAATACAAAAAAACTGACTTATGGTTGTCATAGAGAGAGTGTCACACATCATTTTCTATGAGTTACCCTGGCTCAACCTTCCTAGGCTACTAGACCCCCATCCTGGGTTACCTTGACTTGCCTCTACCAGCCGTCGGACCCTCATACAACTGTGCTTCTCGTCTCATCTCAAGCCTTAAGAAGTGTATGAGTCATGAGAGAGACATTCATTATCTTAATTAGTCTGAATTTTTTTCATTAATTCTTTTTAAGTTATCACTTACTTAAACCCTAAGTGAGTTACCTTGGCTCCCCTATGTGTGCCTGACCCCCATCTAGAGCCACTCTCCTATCGACAACACATTCAAACCAATCACAAAGGGAATCCCAAGTGCATACAAACTAGATAAACAATCACTCCAACTCTAGGAGGTGACATATAATGAAACTCACTCCAAACAATTGGAGGCAACAAAACACATAATCCACTCCTAATCCAAAGAAGGCACAAACCATCCCCGTTCGTGAAAATCGGGTAAAACAACAAGATACAACTATATGCACTACCCAAGACAATACAAAGGTTGACTAACACATTACGACAACCCACACAATTAAATGAAAACCCCATCTGGAAGACTTACATAAACAATTCACTCGATTTTCCCAACAACGGCAATGAGAGAAAACACATAACAAAATGACACTTTTGGCAATTAAATAACCTACTTTAGGATTTCCTAAATCCAAACAATGCAATGACATACTGCATGTAACAATAAAAATAATTAACATTATTTGCAAATACTCAAAAGTACTTAAAATTATTCTAGCAATATAAGGAACTTAGACTAATAATTTAATTCCATTTTTCTCGATTATCCATAATAATCAAAATCAAATTTTAAATAAAAAACATTTTATTATAATTTTTTTTTTCCAATCAATTATAATAAAAATAATCATCTTAAAATCCATATATTTAAATATATATACATGTTAAACATACATATATAATTGTATACTCAATGTATACACACACACACACACATATATATATATATATTTATTTAAAATATATAAATATTATTTAAATATATATTTTTCTAAAAAAAATCACTTTAACATCTCAATCATTTAAAATATATATATTATATATATTATATAAATTAATTAACAAAGAAACATATTAAATATATATATATATATATATATATATATAATATATATATATATTATATATATAATATTTAAATATTATATATCTAATATATATATTATATATAAATATATAATATTAAAATAAAATAATAATAATAAAAAAAACTAAAGTTTAATATGGGCTGAAACCCCCAAAAGGGAGGGGACACAGCCATAGGTTGCGCCCAGCCTCCCCTGTGGAGGTGGCAGCGCCCTCCACTAGGGGCGTGGCTGTGGCAGCCACGGCTGGCCCCTCCCCAACCAATAAAAATATATTTTTATATATATATATTTTTTATAATGAAATTTAAAAGGCCTTCTCCCCTATGCATACAAAATTCTTGACAATTTTTTTTTTCGTGTAAATTTAAAAAAAAAGAAAATTTCACCAGCATAATAAGAAAATTATATATATATAAAACATATATATATATATATATATATGCATATATATAATAGAATATATATATGTATATATATATAAATATAAATATTTCCATTGTTTTATAGTTAAATTGAGCAAATTTTCTACAAAAAATTTACAATAAAACTAATTTTCCAACATAGTTTCCTAATTTCAATTTCAAATTTGATATGAAACATTTCAACTTCCAAATAGAGGTTTTCTAATTTCATTTTATTTTCTTTCCATTTTTCTATTATTAAAATTGAAAATTTTTGTTGCAAGTTTTTTGTTTTTTCTACAAAAATCTAAATTTCTTCAAGATTTCAACAGGGTTTTCAAATATGTTTGCAACAAGTTTTCAAGACTGAAACCCAAATTTTCAAAGCAATAAAAAGAAAACAAGAAGAACCTATTTGAAGCTTGAAGAAGAAATCTGGTGTTGAGTTGCAATTTCCACTTTGCCAAAATATTTCCAAATCTTCACTCCAATCTAAGTGCATCCACAACAAGAGAAAATCCTTCCTTCCTTCTTCACAACTAGATTTTTCAAGAATGAAATCTCCTTCTATTTTTTCCCCAAATTTGGTCAATATACTCTAAAATATCCCATCCACCATAGTTATTACTCCCTCTATGCATTTTGGAGATATTTTGCTTTTTTGAAAATTTAAAACTAAAATTTCTATTCAACTAGAATTTAAAACTTTTAATAATTTCTTTTCAAAAGGCATTTGAAACTTTTTAATAATTTCTTTTCAAAAGAAATTACAACTTTTTAAAATTTCCTTTTCCAAAAATAAATTAACACTTTTAATTTCATGCATTCTTTTAAAACCACATGAACCATTTAATTTATGCACTCCACAAATAAGTTTAATTAATCAGTTCAACACAATTAATTTAATTAATCAATAAAACAAATCTAATCCAATAGTAGATCATTTTATTAATTTAATTAAATTAATTAATAAATTAAATAACATTTCTAGCATTATAACTAGATTAATTTAATAAACAACTTAAATACATAAATCCATTTATTTACCTTTTCCAACTTGCTATTAAATGAAATCAAGGAGAGAACAACAAAGAAGCAACTTAACTTGACTAAAACCCGATGACACACTATGACTAGGGTGATGACTTGGCATGGAAAACCTAGCTACTATCTCCCAATCGAATACCGTTGGCCAATGGACAATCAAACCTGTGAAACCAGGTGGAGTCGGTGTCCTATAACCTACGAACAAAGAGTATATCAAACATGTATACATATAACATAATAAACACTCAGTGAAGAGGAAATCAATCGTAGGGAACTCGCAAGTGAGTGATGCGATCTCGTCCCCTTCAATACACTCATCATAGACTGAAAGTTCTATCATAAACAAATATCTCATGCAATAACATGTTACAATAACTAATCATCATTACACCAATTAAAACATGTCAAATAAAGCATCAGATAAGATACATCACATCACACAAATAGACTATCACTCTATAAATAGCGATCAAATAACACACACATGATAAAGTATCTCAACTGGTCTCCATGATTGCAGCACTTGTGTCAATGTAGCCATTGCCAAACTGAAGTGGGCATTGACTCTTTAGAATTACTCTTATTTGTGCATCTTCGTGCAGGGTGGAATAACATGGGGCTCTTCAACCAATTTATGTAGTCCCATGAGAATTTATTGTCTCCTGCCCAAATCGAATGACTTCAAACTGTGATACAAAAAATAAACCTTTTTTTTGCTAATCTGATTGTAATGCCATTATGATTTAGATATATATGAATAAAAATAATGATTTGATATCACAATGTTCTTGTATGAATGACTTTTGTTGATTCTATTCATATCAAACTCAATGACATTCATTTCTTTTTCCTGTATAATTGCATTTGTCATTCAAATCTGCATTCATTGTTTTTTTGTTATTCTTCTAACAAATGTCTTCTGGTGATATGGTGGGTGGTTTTCAAAACTTAGAAAAACACCACCTAAGTTTTAAACGTCCCCTGAAATCCTGCACAAAAGCAAAACTTGTGAAACAAGTTCATGGACCTTTAGTATAGACTACCTAAGATAAGTAAGGCTTAAATGGTTTACAATGTGTAACACCCCTCCATTTTGTGCTTTGTTAATCAGACAATGTTTTCTTTATGATGCCTTGTGTCTTGATTATGTTAATGATACTTGGTGAAAGCACATCACTCGCATGCGAGGGATCTTCACGGTGTGTTTTAGGTGTATTGACTGCGCAAAATGCACGATGCATTGGTCTTTAATTAAATTCAAGTGCTTGATTAAATTCTCTTGGTTGTACTGTATTAATTAATTTATCTGCATTAGGAATAAAATTCTTCTATTGTTTCCACCCTTTGGGTTATTTTTAAAAACCACCAAAATACAGTAGAGAGGAGTTGACCCGAAAACTTTCTTGTTCCCTTCTATCGTCGAAAACATCCCTTCATCTTCTTAAAAGTTAGGGGTAAATGGTAGACATTATGGAGTAGTTTTGTTATTTTGAAATAAGGTTGGGTATATATATTTGTGGGTACCCACCCTCATCCCGAAATTTCCCGAAGGTTTCTTCTAGAATTGTGCCTCTAAGTACCTTCCCAGCCTCATCATGCTTCTTCTGGCTTTCCTTATGAGATGCGTACATGCGTTCGATATGTGTTTTCTTGAGATGATGTTAAATGATTTACTACCCTTGAAAAGTTTCATGAATTTTCTGTGCAGTCATTGATTTTGACTTGTGTGAAAGTGATTGTTTGCGATGACACTGATATGACATGTCGCATTGTAACCTCCTCCTTGTTCGTCCAGCCTCTCAGATGGAGTAGATTTGTTACTATCCCTAACCCCTGAGCCTTTTGGTTTCACTTGGTTGGGTGGAACGTGCACCTTCCTCTGTTGGTTTTTGCTCTTGCTCGTGTGGACGAGACTTTCATGTTGGAGCTCGTTGGATCCAGATGATGTTGCTTTTTGGCTTCGTTCTTTTTAGTTGAGCTTTATTTTTCTACCCCTCATTTGTTATCAAGGTGGAATTTGTAATTTGTAATCATAATTATTGGATTTACCTCATTCAGGGAATGAGTGATGTAATCTTATTGTTTAAATGTTAATTGGAATCTTGAGGAATTTATTATCAGGTGTTGTAATTTATCTTGCATGGGATGTATGTAATCTTAATTTTTTAAGTGATTAATGTTTTGGTTTCAATTGATGTTAATTGTTGTTTGGGTTTTTAAATAATCTTTGTCTCGTGGCCTTAGAGGTTGTTGGAAATATGTATTCATTTTACATGTTATTTGTACTTAAACAAAAAAATTTGGTACGTTTAAGTAGTGAATTGCAACTTCCTCTAGGGTTGCGTGGCGGGGCATTACACATGGTATCAGAGCCCGGGTTTAAACACTGGGAACTCTGGGATTATGTTGGACCCATTATGTTGTAAGTGGTGTAGGTTTATACTCTGGGCACTATGAGTCCATTGTATTGACCTAGTTGTTTTCTCTTTCGTCTTGTTTTCCTTTTTGGGTTGATTTCTCTTGTTTGCCTAGAAGTTGTCGTTAAGTGGTATAGGTCCAATGGTGTAGGAAACCAGTGGAAAGGATAGGATCCTCGGTGTAGTGCGCAATGCACCGATATCCTTTCTATTGGAAGAATGCATTATGGACGATTGTGTAGTGGGTGATTTTGATGTGTTGTGTGTGGTGGACGACAATCAGTTTTGTTGTTGTTTCCACCCTTGCATGTCTTTTGTTGAATTCTTTTGTGAGGGTTAGGCTCGCAAGCCTACCAAGAGGTGTGTTTTGTTTGGCTTCCTTCTTGTTGCTTGGCTCTTTCGTTGTGTAAAGGGTTGAGACCCTTGAGTGGTTCTTGAGTGTGGTTGTAGTGTGTTTGTTGGTGGGTTGCAGGTGACATGTGTCACCTAAAATTTCCCTTGCTTGGTTTCTTTGTTCGTGTTCTTGGAAAGTTTGTGTGACCTTGAAGGTGCCAAGAAGTTCCTTTTGTGTGCATTCTCCTTTGGATTTTTGTTGTTTCTCTTCACCATGCAAGTTTTTGGTGCATGTCTTCTTGTGCTTTACCTCCTTGCGTTAACGATTGCTTGACTGACCCTATGTGGTTTTGAAGTTTCTTTTGCATGTATATTTTATTGAGATTATAAATATGGTAATGAAAATGATTGATCATGTTGTTAGTTCATAGATTTTGTGCAGTCTCTCTTTTGATCAATGCACTTGTGTGAAAGTGATTGTATGATGATGAGACCATGTTTGCAATAGTGCTTATGTTAGAATTGTAAATTCTTCTCTCTCCTTCCCTCTCTTCTCATTGGTTTAGCAAAGATGTATGTCCTTGAGTGTGTGGAGTATTGAAAAACCCATAGTATGTGGTATCTTATGAGAAAATGTTTAGGTATTCATGAAGGTGTGTTTCCTAGATCAAACCTTGGGTAAAGGACCTAAGTCCCCAAGTTGCATTCATAATCATGGATAATGTGTAATCTGAATAGGGAATCATTTTGCAGTAAGTAAAAGCTTAGAGAAAGAAAAGGAATTAGTGACACCATTGCATGTTAATGATAATTGCATAATAGGTGCATCTTGTTGGTGAGGCTTATAGTCCCCAACTTTATTGTTAAATTTTAAGAAACCATGTAGATGTTAAATTCTTGTACCTAGATTTAAAATGCAAAGTGTTAAATGAATGTTGAAGTGATAAGGTCGCATACCTTGTCTTGAGTAAACTTTGTAATGACATTGCATTATGTGTGATTTTATGGAGCTTGTACTAGTGGTACTTGCAGGCTTCTAGGAGTAAGCCTGACCCTAGGGGGGGAGGATGTAACACCCCTCCATTTTGTGCTTTGTTAATCAGACAATGTTTTCTTTATGATGCCTTGTGTCTTGATTATGTTAATGATGTAAATTTCGTCAGTTAGTGATACTGTATTGGTGAAGGGGACGGGAGCACATCACTCGCATGCGAGCGCCCTGTGATTCCACGAATTCCTCTTCACGGTGTGTTTTATTATTATGTTATATGCATGTTCGACATTCGTGTGGTTGCAGGATGCAGGTACAGGACATTGACTCCACCTGGTTCCACAGGTCCGAGCGTGTCCCTGGTCCGATGGAAATCAATTGGGAGATAGTAGCTAGGTTTTCCTATGTCAAGCCACCACCCTAGTCACCATGTGTCGTCGGGTTGTAGTCGGGTTTGGTTGTTTCATGTTGTCCAGATCACCTTGGTCTTTAATTAAATTCAAGTTAAAATGGCTTATGTTGCTTAACTGCTGATTAAATTCTCTTGGTTGTAATGCTAGGAAATTATATACTGTATTAATTAATTTAATTTAATTAATAAAATAATCTAATATTGGATTAGATTTATTTTATTGATTATTTAAATTATCCATTTTTGAATTAAAAGTGTAAAAGGTTTAATTCTTTTGTTGAATATAAAATGCTAAAATATATTGAATTGAAATTGAAATTGGAAAATTGTTTAAAGTTATTAAAAATTCAAATATTTTCATATGCAATGACTTTGGGGTAGAAAAGATATTTTTTGAAATAGTTGACTATTTTGGGGAAAGATATTTGTGAAGAGTTGAATTGGAAATTGAATTTAGTTTGAATTTGAACTTAGTTTGAATTTGAGTTAAATTAGAATTTGAAAATGGAAAATGGGAGTTGAATTTGAATTTGAGAAATTTTGGAAAAAGAAATGGATTCTTGGTTTGGTTTTTGGGTGGAGAGGCTTGGAGGAGGCTAAGATTGTGGAGTTGAAAGAGTGCTTGAAAATCTCCATGGTGGAAGCTTGCAAATTTTGGAGAAAACATAAGGTTCCATCATTTCTCCCTTCATCTTCTTGCTCATTTTGAATGATTGAAAATATAGTGTTAGATTCAATGGAAATTCATGGAAAAGCTCTTAAATTTGGTAAATGGTAGATAGATTTGGAATTGAAACCAAACAAGAAATTTATACCAAGTTATGGAAAGAAAATCCAAGAAAACTCAATGTTAAAACTAGATTTTGAAAACCCATTTTGTTATTTTGAAATAAGTTCTATTTTCTTGAATTGGGTTTGGATTATTTTTACAATTTGAATATGAAATCAAAAGTTGGGTATATATATTTGTGAATACAACCATATATATCAATATATGGAGATACCCACAAATATATATACAAATATATTTGTTATTTTAGAAAATTTTAAATTTTGGGTAAAACCCAGAAAATCTCTGTATTTTCATTTTGGAAAAAACGCAGGAATATAATATATATATATATATATATATATATATTGTGGGGAGGTGGGAGGCCAAACCCCACCCCACCGTCGCCGCCACCGCGGCTGCCACCCAGGGAGGCGGCGCTGTGTGAGCACACAGCCACCGCCACCCCGCGGGGAGGCGGGCACTGTGTGCTCCGCACACAGGCTCCGCCGCCCGGTAGGGAGGCGGGCACTGTGTGCTCAGCGCACAGGCTCCGCCGCCCTGCCGGTAGGCGGGGCACTGTGTGTGGAACACACAGGCTCCGCCGCCATGGGCGGCGAGGGCCTGCGTGCCAGGGCTTCGGCCCTTTGTTTGCTTTAAAACAATTTCTTATTTTAGTTAAAGTTTATTTACCTTTATTTAAATTAATTTTTTTATATATTATTTATATTATATTTTATATATTATATATATAATATTGTATATTATATAAAATATAATATCTTTAATATATATTAAATTAAAGGAATTTTAGTGGGTTCAAAATGTATGTTATGTTAATCATGAGGATTTTAAAATATGAATTCATTGGAAAATATATATATGTTATTTGTTATATTTTATTCAATGGGAGTTTAAATTTAAAGTTATTTAATTGATTCATTTGCAAATAAAATATTATCTTATTTGGTATATTTAAATAATGTTAAATGTCAAACTAGAATTTCTAAACGACCATGTGATTATTATGATTGCGGAACTGAGAGTAAAGGATGAACTTATTAGTTAATCTAAATGATTTATTAATCAAGTGATTTATCTTTAGTATGTGATCATGAAACTTAGAGAGAACGGTTGATTTAAGTTTTAACCAGATAGCTGCATTATTAAAGTGTTTTGATTATGAATATGGTTATGAAATTTAGAGTAAATGAGTTGTTCTTTAAATATTTCAATGTCGTGAAAAGAAATGGGATCAATTGATTGGATAAATGCAAGTCATGAAATCTGTGTTTGAATGGATTTAGGAAATCCGAACATTAGCTTACCTATTTGTCTGAAATGTTTTCAGTGCTTAATTGTTCACTTTCAATGTTGTGGAATGAGAGTGAATGTTTTGAGAATCTTCCTGATATGGGATCATTTATTGGTATGGGAGGTTATACGTGAGTCAACCTTTGTTTTGTACTTTGGTTTCTGTGATATGAGAAAGTTTGTTTGTCAAAATTACAGTTTTGGGCGTGTAGAGAACGTGTGATTATATGATTGTTGACTTTAAGTCATTTCTTTATGATCATGTAAGTCTTCCAGCAGTGTTTTCTTGAGATGATGTTATGTCTCTTATGATTTGTTTTGTCTACCTTGGATTGTGTGTGAGTTAAGCGTAAGTGGTTACCTGGTTCTTTGAATGGGTGGTGTGACCTTGTGATTCTTGGTTGAGTCGAGTTATCAGTTTGTTATGTGGGTCTCATTATGTTAGTCAACCTTGTGTTAGCCTGTGGTAGTGCACGCTTTGGTTTCAGTTTTGGGCATCTGTAGTGATGTGTTACCTGTTGAGGTGTTTGATTTGTTGTGATAAGTGGTAGTGCATTGTCTACCCATGGCTTGTGGTTGAGTTTTGTGTTGTCGATAGGGGAGTGGCTTTCAAACGAGCGCCGGGCCCAAAGTGGTTCTAGGATAACTCGTGTGAGAGTCAGTTAATTAAGTGAAAATTAAAATAACTTATACTAGGGATAGAGAAGCTTGAACATTAACAAGATAATTTAGCCTCGCTCATTGGCTCAAGGGCTTGTACAAGACTTGAGATGAGTCGGGAAGGCCTGGAATGGCAAGATCGTTATCTCGTCTTTATGAGAGATAATCGATTCCGCTTTGGTGTGCATGTGGGGCTGGGAGTCGGTTGAGGTTTCCAGGATATCCCTAGAGGGGGTCGGGACCTAGGAAGACTTGCTAGGAGATCCCATGCAGCCTTTGCGATGACACTCCTCCTATGACAGCAGTCGGTATAGTGTTGTACCGTTGGTTTATTTTGTACAGTGATTGTACTCGATTTTGTACTCTGGAAGCATTGTAACCATTGTGTTAAGTAATGTGGGTTTTGTCCTTGATTCAGTTCAGTTTATGTGTTATCCTGTGTCTAGTGGTAGATGGTCTTGTTTAGGAAATCCTTGTTACTATCTCCTAGCACGGGGGGTGAGCCTTTTGGTTTCACTTGGTTGGGTGGAACGTGCACCTTCCTCTATTGGTTTTTTCTCTTGCTCGTGTGGACGAGACTTTCATGTTGGAGAGCTCGTTGGATCCAGATGCTGTTGCTTTTTTGGCTTCATTCTTTTTAGTTGAGCTTTATTTTTCTACCCCTCATTTGTTATCAAGGTGGAATTTGTAATTTGTAATCATAATTATTGGATTTACCTCATTCGGGAAATGAGTGATGTAATCTTATTGTTTAAATGTTAATTGGAATCTTGAGGTATTTATTATCATTGTTGTAATTTATCTTGCATGGGATGTATGTAATCTTAATTTTGTAAGTGATTAATGTTTTGGTTTCAATTGATGTTAATTGTTGTTTTGGTTTTTAAGTAATCTTTGTCTCGTGGCCTTAGAGGTTTTTGGCAATATGTATTCATTTTACATGTTATTTGTACTTAAACAAAAAAAATTGGTACTTTTAAGTAGTGAATTGCAACTTCCTCTAGGGTTGCGTGGCGAGGCATTACACAATGGAACCATAAAACACTGCCTACATTCCAAGAATAATAAAGAAGTGATAGAGTGGGAGGTTAGCAAAACTAGTGAAAACCCCACCTAGGTTCGCAATGTACAATGAAACACCACTTGACCTTAAAACTTGTGCAATAATTTGACTAAAGAAAGGGAGAGCAAGGTGGCATTGAGGAGAGTACCAAAATTAAGGGTAGCAGTGGCTTTGACTAGGGAAAAGGACTGCAAAGGACATAGAAGAACCCAAAATATGTGACTAGTCCTATCCATTGGGCATAGAGTCAAAATGAGAAGTACACCAAAGCCCAAAACAACAAAACCAGAGAGAAACAAATACACTGAAAATGAGAATATTTACAAGGCAGGAAGGACCTGCCAAAAATAAAAGGCAAGAAGGGCTTACATGAAACCATTAACATGCAGAGAGAAGAATAACCCATCACTGAATAGGCCCATCTTTGCATAAAGCTTCGGGAGAAAATCATAAAGTAAGATCACCCAAACAAAAATGTAGAGAATGAAGAAACTGCCACCAAGCAAACCTCCAAAAATCCATTTCTCATCATAGATTTATTTTTGTTGTAAGAAATCTTGCGCTAGACAATCTTTGCTCCTCCACTTCTCTTTACTAGGCTTCATTGATTCATGTATCTCCAACCTTTGTGACAAATCCCATATTTCAACTTCTTCTCTGACACTATGTTCACCAAATTTACAAACCAACAACTCTACATCATTGCTCTGCTTTTTGTTGTAACAACAAAAACCTTTTCGTTCATCGTTAAGCAACATTCCCTTTCTGCTTCTAACATGGGTTGATCAACTGGATCAATGAATAGAAGATTATCGTACATTTCAAATTCATCAAAAACAAAGAAGCAGTTAGAATTGATTGACCACTTTATCCCATCCTGAGAAGCATCATACACAGAGTCTTCATTGTCTTCCATATTAAAGCATGAAGTTTTATCAGCAACCTCCTCAAAAATGAAAGTTTCATATTCAGGAGTGAATGGAATTTGGCCTTGGATCATTGATACTGGAATCAAGAGAGAAAGACTTATCCTCAAAATGGAAAGGAGAGGTAACCTAAGACACAAAAAGTGATTTCTTCTGTGGTGAATTATCTTCTTCATCATTAGATGAACTGAGGTCATCTTTGACTTCAGTCCAGGCATTCAAACCAAATATTTGAGCATCACAATCTTGATCTACCTCTCTTTCAAGTTGTTGCAAGCTACCAAAGAATGTTAGGTTAATATTTTCAGCGATTGGATGAGAAAGTTTCATTACTTCAAGAAATTTGAGAGGAGGATTAATAGGTAATTTGCGATCAATTTCAAACCTCCTAATATCGTTAGATCCCATTTTCCCACAACTATAAAATCATCCTCGATACTTATCACTTCCAACTGAGCTTTCTCAATCCCTTGGACTATATCTCTCTTGAGGATTAATTGAATATCATGATCTAGAGCGGAAATGAATATGTGAAATAGAATTTCCACATTTGGCCTTTCAGGAGCAAGAATCCATTGAAGTGATCTGTTGAAGCAGTACACGAAATCTCTCATTGTCTCAGCTTTATCGAGAATAATCTGAAAAAAATATCACAGAATGGCCACAACATTAGTTGGAGTTTTATAATGTTGGAGAAACTTTTCTCTTAAAATATTCCATCCCATGATGCATCCCTTCTCCATTCCATTGAACCATTCAGTCACTTGCTTGATTAAATTGTCAACAAAGATTCTCACAAAAACATCTTTGTCTCGAATACCAAAGATCCACTTACTATAGTCATGGCTAGGATGTGTTCTTCGGGGTCTTGTGTGTCTTCGCTAGAGAATTTAGGAATTTTTTTTTGAGAACCAGTAGGAAAGTCATGATATTGTGATAAGGCAAGGGGGCCAATGTGGTTACATCAAATATTCAAGGCCATGGATGATCATAGTCGCCAACTCACGAAGGAGTAAGGATAGGGGAGAAACCCTTGGATTAATCTCTAGGTGGCGGACTAGCCGAAGGTGGATTCTAAGGTTGATGGAGAGGTTAATTGGGATGATGATTAGGATGGCGAGGAGGGTTTTTGCAGTACATGAACATCGATCTCAGAGGGAACTCAATTACTGGTCTAGGTGGGCATTAGGACCACTCTTCTTCTTCTTCCAAGTTAATATTTTTTCACATATAATCTGTTGCACTCCTTCTATATCTGCAAGCAAGTGTGCTT
Source organism: Sequoia sempervirens (assembly GCA_007258455.2). Taxonomy (NCBI): domain Eukaryota; kingdom Viridiplantae; phylum Streptophyta; class Pinopsida; order Cupressales; family Cupressaceae; genus Sequoia; species Sequoia sempervirens. The sequence continues at coordinate 57,047,848 of VDFB02270651.1, read as the reverse complement.
AATTGTGAAATGATCTCTTCTTGTTCTATCTACATCAAATTCAAATCAGGCTACAATACAGGAAATACATTGTTATGGGGGAGTACCATCTTGCTACATGACACAATGGAAACTTTTCAAATATTATAATTGCTCCCAAGAAGGCTCACCAAAATTTTTTTAGCGAATGAATCGACCTCTTTAAGATAATTAATAACTTTCACTCTATTTTTCCCTTAATGCACTAGAGCCAATCGCTAATAGCTCTGGAAATGTTGCAATTGCATTTGCAACTTTCCTTTGAATTAAAGAGGTACAAATCCCTTGTATGATCTATCTAATAATATGGTGACTTTTAACAAGAAAGCGATAGTGACAAATGCTAGTTCATAAAAATGACACTAACACGGAAGGAAAAGGAGAAATCCATAAACCAACAACACAGATTGAAAAGACTTATGACTGTCATACTAGGAAAGAAGAAATTATACTGCAATAAATAGATGCAATAAAGTATATTTCACATAGAAAATATGCATCTATTACATGCTCGACACACATATAGATACATTAACATCACATTTAAATTCATAATACACAAATTACAAACTATTGCAATATAAAATCGACATAAGTGAATAGTGTTCCTTCTCAAAATATAGCACAATGTATCTATGGAGATGAGACCCTGCATCTTTCTTCCTCATGTCCTAGATATAGCAATGAATTCCACCCCAAAATGGTTACCTAAACCATTACTAAAATTAGGGACACTTCTTGTCACCTGACCATCTTCTTGAAAATGGCTAAGAGAATATGATCAGTCGGAATAATTAAATTGACAAATGAAAAGATGTTAGGCAAGAAAATTTGATCTTGTTTCACACCAAGACTACCATATGATATATCCCACAACTATGCAATTAATGAAGGTTTAAGGAGATACAATATGATCGCACGTGTATGTTGTCTAGTAGGGAATGCAATTTAAAATAGGTTCAAATTAGCCATTAATCCAAACCAAGTTGTCATCTCATCAAATCAAAGAGAGGTAGCCCAAATGTCTAACCATTCGTCTATAAATTCAACCAGTGTCACCACACTTCGTCATCCAAAAGTATCCAATATGGCGTGCACTCAGAGTGATGGAGTATCAACGAATGATTTCATCATTTGGAGGATATTGAATGCAATCATCTATTGAGGCATCTGTTAGACCAACTAAAAAAAGTGTTTGTCATATAGAGTGAGATAGAAGAGGAAGTTCTTCGTAGAATTCTGGGTGAAGAAATTCTAAGGCAAGTGCATGTCCAAACACTACTATGTTGGTGTGTTTCCTGTACACTATCATTAAGACCTCTGGTTGTCGTGACTGGGGCATGAGAGCAGTGGAACATTTGGTGAGGCTATAGTTTCACCACAGTGTCAATGTAGCCATTGTCGGGCTTTGTCACTATCCAAGAAGTAGGTTGGTAGGCGACACCATTTGCATAGCATCAGATTCTTAGAACGAGACTATAGAAGAGGTCGTGACTCTTCTTCATGTAGGGGTCGTGAGGAATGACATGGGGCTCTTCGCCCAATTTTTGCAGTCTAATGAGAATCTACTGTCTCTTGCCCAAATCGAATGCCTTCAGAATGTGATAGAAGGAATTCAAGTGATGATGTTCACCCTCTGTGTTTGAAAAAGAAACCTTTTTTTTTCTATCGATATCAAATTTTTGTAGTCACTTTGTAATTCCACTACAATGTATATATATATGAATAAAAATAACGTTTAGATATCACAATCTTCTTGTATGAATGATTTATGTTGATTTTGTTTATATCAAATTCAATGGCATTCATTTCCTTTTCCTATATAATTGCATTTTTTATTCAAATCTGCATTCACTATTATTTTGTTATTCTTCTAAAAAAATTCTTCTAGCGGTATGACGAGTGGTTCACAGAACTTTATAAAAAACTGCCTAAGTTTTAAACATCTCCTGAAATCCCACCCAAAAGAAAAACTTGAGAAACAAATCACTTGACAATTTTTTGACAAGTTTGTGGACCTTTAGTATGGACCACCTAAGTTAAGTAAGGCTTAAATGGGCGGATGTTATAATGGAACCATAAAACACTGCCTACATTCCATGAATAATAAAGAAGTGATAAAGTGGGAGGTTAGCAGAACTAGTGAAAACCTCGTCTAGGTTTACAACATACAATGAAACACTGCTTGACCTTAAAACTTGTGTAAAAATTTGACTAAAGAAAGGGGTAGCAAGGTGGTGTTGAGGAGGGTACCACAATTAAGGGTAACAATTAGAAAATAAGTATAATAATTAAAATTACTCTTTTTGGAAATATTTCCATGAAGGCTATGATCTTGTAAGAACCTTCTATCATGTTGTTTCTATTTACTAGTCTAACCTAAGCTTTGAAGCAAAAAAATTGAGTAAAATTTGAGGACAAATGTGGAGAGGTCCATCCAAGGATATTCATTTGAAGGACCTTTGAATGCAAATACTTTCATTCAAAGGTATTTTTGAAAAAAGGCCCTTTCCATGGGCTAAAAAATATTAAAATGTTAAAAGTTTGAATAACCTTTGAGAGAAGGTGTTTGATATTTTTTTCTCCTCCATCATGCATATTTATAATATCCCACAAGTGGGACACACTATTATAGGTCTACCCCCATGTAGGAAACAATTCTTCAACTCATATTTTTTTTATTTTCCACCTTACATGATGACAATGTTGAATATGTTGATTTAATGACATGTTATGAAATTTAGTTGTAAACTCATTACACATCAGTTAACTTTCTTTGAGGATATTTTTTTATTCAATTCCCTATTTTTGTATTTATCATATTCAAATATTTTCCAAATAACTTCCCTTGAACCGTCAACATTTTCAATTGCTAAAAATTTCTTCCAATCTCCATGATTACAAATGTGCTTAGATACAATACACATTGAATTTATCTAAATTTTCTAATTGTTTATATAGAAGGGCCTTCACAAATTGATTTATACTTGTAGGGATAACTATATCTAGCTTAATTTTCTCTATATTCTTTGTATATATCTCAATTTGGAGATTAAATTCAACATGATTGTGACAACAAGTTTCACATACTTTATTTATACATATAAAATATGGTTGTAGCTTCTCAGACACTCTTTCAAAAATCTTTACTTATGGAAATTATTGTTTGAATGCTTACAAAAACTCATTGAGTTGTATTTATAAAATATTTTAGATGAGAAAACTAGGTGTTATATTCACCTACTACTTGTACAATGTCCCTCCTATTAGAAGTAACACGAGAGAAACAAGTTCAGTACTTAATTATTTGACTCTTCACATTATCTATAATATTGTCTTTTAAGGAACCCTACAAATATTTATATATTTACTTTTATTATTTTCAGCAAGTGGATTCATCTTTAGTATGTACTTTTAAATAGTTCTCCTTGATACATGCATATGCCTTGAAATTTCTTACACCTATTTATTAACTATGTCATTTTTACTTGCTATTAATTCATTAATTCCCTATAAGAACTACTTAGGTGACTTGAACCTCTTCCAATTACATCAAATACCACTTCTAATTTTTTTATAATTGTCTCTTTTGCATAATGTTTTATCTTCTTGCTATTAACCCCTAACAACTCTAGAATAGATTTTAGCTATATTTCTCTAAACAATTTAACAAATAATTATGATTTTTCCAAAAATTGATGTATTTGTACAAAAAATTCATTAAAATTTATTTTACAATGTGGTTTGATTTGTACACTCTAGAACCATATCATCAAATAGAATATTTTTAAGAGATCATCCTTGTCCATATCCATGATACTTTCCATGTTATCAAACTATAAAATTTCCCTATCATATCAAATATTTCTCCTTCAACATCTTGTTGTCCTTCAATTTCTTCTTTTGCTTGTTCTTCATTATCTTCTTTAGCTTCTTTGATATCATCTTCATCAACTTTTTCGCTAGTTTTAATTTCATAAAACTCAACTTCTTTTTCATGTTCATCTACTTATTTAGCTTCAATTTCTTGAATGTAAAATTGTTTTTCAACTTCTTATTCAATTTGAAGTTCTTCAACACTTTTAACTTCAATCTCTATTTGAGCATGTTCTTCATTGTTTAATATTTTAGTATCCCTTATTTTTGTATTCTAATCTTCATGAAATATTTCCTAATCACACCCCCTCAATCTATATATTTTATTCCTATCTTACAAATTATTATTTAACCCAAGAAAAATTTATCTACCTAAGACTTTACTTGTTCACCTACAAATCTATATGATACAAATCAAACACACTATATGAATCATCAAGAAATATTATCATGTAGTCTTCTAATTATTAAATTATAGATTTATTAAAATGAGTACATACAAATCTCAATTACATGTCTAGATTTAGGATTACTATGTGTCAAAATTTTCATAGTGGATTCCTAGCCCCTTTAGTAATGTTCAACCCCTAGTTCACCAAACCTAAGTAAACCCAAAACAACTAGTAAACCTCAACCCCTACATCTTAAACATTAAAATCCATTAAAATCTAAATCCCTTAAACCCCAACCTTGAAACTTTGTAAGAGTTTCCCAAAATCTACATATTAAAACCTAAACCTTAAGACATCAAATCAATTATAAATTTAACCCTAAGTATATTGGATATTTATCCAAAAACCTACATTTGAAACCTCTGAGTTAAACTCCAAACCTTTCGCCATAAACTATGATGTGTGAATCATATTTCCCATTATGCTCACCAAACCATAAATAGAGAAAACCACTCACTAATTTAGTTAAAACCTTCATCTTAAAATGTTTAAATTTAAACCCTAAATATTTATACAATAAGATTATTTAATGTAAACATTGAACCTACATCCCTAACTCAAAATATATTTAAGCTCAAATCGTAAACCCTAAATTAATATACCTTGTATACCTATCCTAAACACTTCACTCCAAACACCAAACCTTAGAAACCCTAAAGCCTACATTTTAGAAACTCCTAATTCACCAAACCTAATTAAATCCTAAACCTCTAGTTTACCAAACCTAAGTAAATCCCAAACCTAGGTAGAAAACCCCCCAAACTTGGTTAAACACCCCAAACCCTAAACATAATAAACTATAAACATGATAAACCCTAAAAAAATACCGTAATCTATAAATCCCAAACATATTTAAACTTCAACTCTCCATCACAAAATATGATTTGTAAAAATCATATTATCCCTAAATTCCACCAAACCCTACATTCTACAAATCCCTAGTTTACCAAGCCTAGTTAAATTTCAAACCCCTAGTTCACCAAACATAAGTAAATACTAAACCCACACCAAACCATAAACCTAAAGAAAAATAATTTAAGCACCCAAAATATGATAAACCTAAGCCATACATCCCAAATCTAGGTAAACTCTAAACTTTACAAGGTAAAAGATTATTTATGCAAACTCTATTTCCCCAATATTTGATATACCTTATATTTTACAAACCCTAATTCACCAAACCTAATTAAATCCCAAAACTCTAGTTCAACAAACCTAACTAAACCCCAAATCCTTAACAAACTACAAACCTAAAAAGTATGCTTTAAAGACCCTAAACTCTAAACATGACAAACCTTGGATCCTACATCCCAAACCTAATTAAATTCCAAACCCTACATCAATAAATATGATTTTTGAACCGAATTTCCCCCAATATTTCCAAAACCTAAATTCTAGAAACCCTAGTTCACCATGCTTGTTAAAAAATAAAACCATTATTTTAGGAAATATAAGTGAATTCCGAACCCTTGGTAAGCTTTAAACTTAAATAAAACACTTTAAATACCTTGAAAATAATGAACCTTAAATCCTATATGCCAAACCTAGTTAAACTCTAAACCTTAAATCAAAAAATGTGATTTGTCAAAACCTTATTTACCTTAATGTTCATAAAACCATAAATCAATAAAACTACTTTGTTTATGTTAAACCTTAGGGTTAGTGTAGGATATGGGGGTCCAAACTAGGCCTCTAAGTGGCAATGAAAATTCAGAAAATCAAAGTTAGGCGACTTGACATTAAAATTTGAATAGGTTATTAACATAATTTGAAAAATATGTAAGAACAAAATTTGTAGAAAATTGAATGTAGTTTCTAGGCTACTAGTCCTTTTTTGGAAAAAAGTAAATTTGTTTTACGAAAATTTGAAATTTCAATGTAGTGGTACTAAAGTTTTAGGAAAAATATAAGAAGCAGGTGTATTTCTGATCACCCTAAGTACAAGAAAAAAAAAATATTTTTTTCTGAATCTTTCAATATAAGTAGAGGACAACTGTGCGGATGTGCTAATTTTTGTTTTTGTAATTTTTTTCCATGTAAATAATTAGTTATGATTTTTTTATTAGAAAATTTTAAAATTATTAAAATGTCTATGTGTGACCACCATAACTTGGTCAAAAATTTATGAAATTAATTTTCTTTTATCCTATAGTATGTGAAGCATATAATGTGACACATCTTGTAGGTTCAAAAAATGTTAAGTAGTTTGAAAGTTATAGAAGTTTTTCAATCAACCTATCAATCGGGACTTTAGTTGTAATGTATGTAGAAAATCAATAAAATTATTTATTAAATTCAAAATAAGGCATAACTTATATTGGTGGAAAGTTGAATTTTTTTCCTATAAACCCTTTTTGTTTCATGAAATTTGGATAAAAAAGGTTGTCAACCACAAGGGAAAACTTCAGAAAACTAAGAAAATTTTCTAAACAATTTTTTTGGGTTGAATTTCTAGGTTAGGAAATCCTAAACCAAGTCCCAAGCCAAATCCCGAGCCTACTAATTTTGTCAGAAAAAAAATGGATATCCGTTACTTGTATTATTTATAATACATAATATTTAATATTATGTATTATATATAATATATAATATATTATATTATATATTATGTATTATTATATTATTATATTATATATTATATTATATACCATATACTACATATATTTTGTATAGTATATTATATATTATATACTACATAGTATATATTATATATCTATTGATGTGCGACCAATTCACATGAAGAGAGAGAGACTTGAGAGGGAGAGAGTGAGAGAGAAAGACTTGAGAGGGAGAGAGTCTGTAGAGGGAGAGGGAGGGAGAGGGAGAGAGAGAGAGACTTGAGTGGGAGAGAGGAATATAGAGAGAGACTTGAGAGAGAGAGAGGGGCCTAAGAGAGAGGGAGAGAGAGAAAGAGAGAAATACCTGAGAGGGAGAGAGTGAGAGAGAGAGACTTGAGAGGGAGAGAGTGAGAGAGCAGATAGACTTGAGAGAGAGAGAGAGCGGGATGTAGAGATGGAGAGAGAAAGAGAGAATTGAGAGCGAGAGAGAGAAAGAGACTTGAGAGGGAGAGAGTGAGAGAGCGAGAGAGACTTGAGAGAGATTAAGAGAGACTTGAGAGGGAGGGAGAGAGAGACTTGAGAGGGAGAGAGAGATAGATAGATAGAGAGAGAGAGAGAGGAAGCTTAGAGAGACTTGAGAGAGAGAGAGAGGGAGTGGGAGGGACCTGAGAGTGAGAGGGAGAGAGAGAAAGAGAGAAAGACCTAAGAGGGAGAGGGGGAGAGAGAGTTGATATGGAGAGAGGGAGGGAGAGAGATAGAGAGAGTTGAGAGGAAGAGTGTTTTCTCATGTTGGGACCCTCTAGAATAAGAAGTGATGCAACCATCAAACAAAACCATTACAACTCAATTCAACATTCATGCCATTAAAACCTTCAAGATTAATAACATGTCATTAGATCCTTCATGTAAAAGGCATAAAATCATCATGAATGAGAATCATTATCTTTCAACCATGATACATAAACAAGAACATTATGTACACCATAGGGGTTTGATGCAACCTTCAAAAAAAATCCTTACAAGACAACAAGATACATGCTCATTAGATTGTTCATGTGAAATCTATACAATAATCATGATCAACAAATAAGACATCACTCAACCATGATGCATGAATAAACACTACATATGAACAAACAGTAAATTAATAGATTATTTAATATTTATTACTAAATTTTTGTCTCATCATTATACTATTATATTCATAAATTCAACACTAAAAATATCCATCCAACCAAATTCTTTATAAAATATCCATCCAATGAAATTCTTTATAAAATATTCATTCAAAGTCAAATTCTTTGTAAAAATAAGATCATTGTCTTAATAAAGTTTTGCGGCTCTCTATTGCATCTCTTCATTTTTTGTGTTTTCCTTTTTAGAATGGGACTATCTCCTCTCCTCTAGCCATTGTTGATGCTCGTATAATTCCACATCAATGGACCTAACAATATCAACAAAATTTTGCATTGTAGATGCAAAATGCCTCAAATATGGTGGAACACATTCTTCATTCTGAATAGTGTTAACTTGATCCTGAATTGATCCTGAATTGTTCTAACATTCACATCGATTTGTTCTCAAAAGTGAGCACCATCCGATGCATGTGATGAAGGTGGGGGGTTACAAGGTGGAGTGGGTGAAGGTAGAGTGGGTAGAGCTAGAGGGCATGGATCCATGATTTAGATATAAGTGAACCTGCATTAAATTTATAATTTCAAAATGTTTAAGATAAATGTTTAAAAATCCCCTTAAACCATTCAATATAAATGACTTAATTGAATACAAATGAAAAAATGTGTAAAGCTCATTTATGTCTAAGGCATGTAAATGAATTTTTTTTTTTATCAAAGTGATGTAAAATCTCAATAAAAAATACATTAAATTTTTACCTCGTTGCAATGTGGAAGTGTTAAGCTCCAAATTACCAATACTTAGTGAATCTGGATACATAGTCAGTAATGGTTAAACAAAACTTGTCCTAGCAGCCATAGGGAAATGGGAAAAGTTAATGGGTAATAATTGATGGGATTTGTAAGAGGCTATCATACAATATGATAGCCTCTTGCATAACCCATCAATTATTATCCATTAACTTCGCCCATTTCCCTATGCTTGCTAGGATAAGTTTTGTTTGGATAGTACTAACAATGGATCCAGATTCACTAAGTATTGGAAATTTAGAGCACTTCCAACAAGGTTCCTTTCTATTTTGAGAGCTAAGGAGAGTCAAAAGAATTAAAAAATTAAAAACAATTTTTTTAGCAAAGAAATACTAACTTAAGAATAAGCAACAAAGCAAGAATTTAAGAAACACAAGAATAAGTGATAAAGAAGAAGGAAAAATAGACAAGAATGTAAAACAATTTAAACAAATGTAGAAAGGGGGTAATGAAGGTTCAATTGTATGTTTGTTTAGGATACTAGGTTCAATCTTATGTTTGTTTTCTAGTAATGAAGGTACATTTTTTTTGTTTGATGTTTTTATTTTTTTTCCACTAACCACGGTTTCAAATTTTTTTGTAGGTTTAGATTGAAATGAAAAAAATTGACAAAACTACAAAGAATGCAAAAAAAAACAAAATTAATCACTAATTAGCAAAAAAAATGCAAAGAAAAGGATTCAAACACATACCTGGAACATGTCGGAGGTCGCTGCGCAATATGGAGGTTGTTGCTCAACTAGGATCGTCGTGAAAATGAGGTAGGGTTCATGTTATAAAATCCTCAACAAAATGGATATCCATTATAAATAGATATCTGTTTCTTTCTAGTATATTTTCTATGTATTCTGAATATATAATAAATTTATTATATATAAATATATCATAATATATTTCATATATACTATATATTATATATTAAATATATATTATATAGAATTTATATTCTATATATTGTATATATATTATATATTAATATATAATACATAGTCTCCCTTTGAAGTCTCCATCTCCCTCTTAGATCTTTAATATATATTTAATCATTATATATTAAAGAGAGGGAGAGAGAAAAGACCTAGAGAGAGAGAGAGAGGGAGAGAGAGAGAGAGGTGGGGGAGAGAGAGAGGAGAGAGAGGGAGAGAGAGAGAGGGAGAGAGAGAGAGGGAGAGGAGAGTGAGAGAGAGAGGGAGAGAGAGAGAGAGAGAGGGAGGAGATTAGATAGTGGCAGAGGGAAAGACTTGAGAGAGAGAGAGAGAGAGAGAGAGAGAGAGAGAGAGGCAGTGAGTGGGAGGGAGAGAGGGAGAGGGAGAGTGGGATAATATATATTATATATTAATATAATATTACATATTAATATATATAATATATATTAATATTTATAATATATTAATATAATATTAATATATTTTATATGTTAATATATATTAATATATAGTATATATTATATAAATATATATAATAAATTAATATAGTATATGAATATATAATAAGTATATATTATAACATATAATAATTCTTACCAGTAAACGAATATTTGTTTCCTTTGCTATAGGTTCTAAGGCCACAACTACTCATGCAAGACATAACGAATATCCATTTGGTAAGTTATATAAAAAACAAAAATGGGACCATTTTGAGTATTTCAATGGTCCCTACATTATTTTTGTCGCAAAATTCTTGTGATTATTGTCTATATCAGATAAAATTCTTCTTTTGAAAGATTCTCTTACACTTTTTTTACAATTACAATCATTTGTGTGTGTTTTTTTGTTTGTGCAATGGGGAGCAACAGTCGTTGTAAGAGAAAAAGTAAGAGGAAACTAACAACGGATCAAATTGAAGCATATAGAGCAAAAGATAAAGTCATAGGAAAAGAAGACAAGGTATGAAAAATATTCAAATTGAAGCTTTTTTTGTACCGTTAAATGTTAATTCAGTGAAGATGAACTAGAAATTGAAAATATTGATCATATTGAAATTGAAAAATGAAAACATTGAAATTGAAAATGAAAATGTGAACAACATTGAGAATGAAAATGTTGTTGAAAATGAAAATGTTGTTGAAAATGAAATTATTATTGAAAATAAAAATGTTGTTGAAAATGAAAATGTTGTTGAAAATGAAATTGTTATTGAAAATGAAATTGTTATTGAAAATGTTAAAAATATTGAAAATAGTGAGAATTAAAATGTTAATAGCATTGAAGTTGAAAATGAAAATGTTGATAACATTGAAAATGTTGATAATGAACCTTATGTAACACCTAATTACACAAGAACCCCTAAATGGTTGCTTGAAATAGATGAGAGCATAATAGATAACCTTGAAGGTAAAATGTCACAATGAACGGTTCATTTGTGGGCTACCAAAATGTTCAATGAATACTTTTCTGATAAGACATTAATCAAAAAGTGTCAAATTTTTGTGCAATTACTTAAGATTTACAAAATGAGACCATTATTAAAAAAAATGAAGATTCATCTAAGCAAAAAATTAAAAAAAAAAAGTATTATTGTAAAAAATATTTTTAATGCTCTAGCCTCTATTGGAAAGTCTAGTAAGGAAAGAGATTAAAAGGCTTCTCATAGAGTGATCACAACCTCACTAGTAAGCCATCATTTGAGAAATACTTTTTTAATGAGACAAACTTGTATTGATTTAAATCTAAATCGTAAAACATTGAATAGAGCACTCTCAAGAAGAGGAAGACTCGATAGTCCTCTTCAAAATGGTACATGGGCTTTTAGTGGGAGGCGTCCACGTGTTGAGAAGAAGCTAACTGATAATGTAAAGATGCAAATTGAACAATTTTGGAAATCTCATTGTAGAGTATCACCGAATCTAAAGGATGTTTTAAAGTTATGAATTGGTAATCGAGATCGTACACTACATCCTAAACATTTCTTGGAATGTAGCCAAACAATTTTGTCAAGAACATCCAAATTTGCAAATCTCACAAAGGTATTTTGAGTCTTGCAAGCCATTTTATTGTGTACCTATTAATCTTTGTAATACATGTTGTAAATACCATGTTGAGTTTTCAATGTATCATGAATTATTATGCCATATTCATTATACTATGCATACTAACGAAATGTTGTAGGAGTGTCATGCAGTGCAACTTCCCAAGTCATCCAGGGACTTATTAGATTCATTTTTATGCATTAGAGGTGATGGTTGCTTATTTTATAAAAATGATTATTTAAATGAAATGTGTTTGCAATGTGGTGGTTTATCGAAGTTTGTAACATGCTTTCATGAGGGTAGCGATCATGATTTTGGTTGCAAGAGAGGTAAGTAACATGCTTTCATGAGGGCAGTGATTATTGAAAGGTTTGAGATAGTCAAATACACATTGAAGAGTGGAGGTGAGGGTTCTAGATGCAAGTTGGTTGCAAGAGAGGTAAGTATTACTGATTTTATTTCTAATTTTAAGAAAAATATTTCCTATAAGTATGCAAGGCATAGCCACAGGTCATAGTGGTTGGATCAACAATTTAGGATGTGTAAGGACTCTTTCCCCATTGGAATTTCCGTATCTGTATCAATGGGTTATTTTCAGGTGGGTTAGACGATTAATAGATTAAATCAAAACCCAAAGAAACTATGAAACACATTGGAAGCTTAAACAAATTAAAATAGTTATACCTGTTACTCGTTTCCTCCATGATTCCTTTCCATAGCACCTTCTAGCTTGCAGCAATTGTGATTGTTGCCCTTAGATTTGTGTGTGTGAGAAAATGATTGTGACCAAGCCCTTTGCAAGGTTTGAAGGATTTGAATGACAAATAATGACTATGCCTATGACTATGAGAAATGACTATGCCTATGACAATTAATCCAATTCAATAGACTAAATGCTAAGTAAAATCTAAGCATAAATGTCTATAATAATGAAGTGGTCCCCAAAATGTGAGCAAAATTGGCATTTTACAGAAAATGCAATTTTGGATGGACGGACGAGATTGAAAGCTGACAAAGCCTAAAATCAATGGATGAGACTTCATGTGACAATCCCTAATCAGGGTTAGGGAAAAATCATTAAATGAGTGGTCAAGATGTGTAATGCCTCGCCACGCAACCCTAGGGGAAGTTGCAATTCACTAACCAAACGCAACAATTTTTTTTTTTTTTTTTTAAGAACATTAACATACAAGTTCATTATACTTTGCCAACATCCCCTAAGGCTACGAGGTTGAGATTACTATAAACCCACAAAACCACATACATGAAATGAATCATAACATTTAATTACTTAAGGAAATGAGAACTCATACATTCCATGCAAGATAATTTACCTCATAGAATATGAAATACCACTGGATTCTAATATTACAGTTTACAACATAATTACAACACTCATTCCCCGAATGAGATAAATCCAATAATCAAGATTATATATTACAAATTCCACCTCGATCACAATGAGGGGTAAAAGATACAATAACCAACTGAAAGGACAAGGCATGAGAAGAAACTGATTCCCACGAGCTCTCCAACTGGTAAACATGACCACCCGAACAAGAAGAAGAACCAACGGATAAGATGCACGCCACCCGACCACGTGGAATCCAAAAGGTTCCACTCCCTCCATGCTTGGAGATAGTAACAAGGGATTCCTACACAAGACCATCTACCACTAGACATGACTATTACATGGCTAAACTGATACAACTACAATCACAAGGTCACTTAACATCTACAAACACAAAGTCACTTAACTATTACAATCACAATGCCATTTAACCGCTACAGTCACAACATCACTTAACATGAGGTTACAATGCTTCCAGAGAACAATGATCATGTACATCGCATAATAACTGATTAACTATCGACATAGGAAGAGTGTCATGCATAAATTGCCATGAGCTACCCTGGCTCAACCTTCCTAGGCTATTGGACCCCCATCTTGGGTTACCCTGGCTTGCCTCTACCGGCCGCCGGACCCTCACGCAAAACTATGCGTCCCATCTCATCTCGAGCCTTATCATTCACTTGCTTCACGAGAGAGGCATTCATTATCTTATTAGTGTGAAAGATCCCCATTAATTCTTTTAAATTATCACTTAGTTAAACTCTAGGTGAGTTACCCTGGCACCCCTTTGTGTGCCGGACCCCCACCAAGAGCCACTCTCCTATCGACAACACAACCACAAAAAGGAAACTAGATAACATGACCTCTCCAATCCAAGGAGGTAACAAAACAAGGAAACTCACTCCAAACATTGGAGGAAAACAAGGTCAAAACCCTCTCCAAACACTGGAGGAAGCCAAAATACAAAACCCACTCCAAACATTGGAGGAAACCAAATACAACAACCCACTCCTTCTAAAGGAGGTACAAATCACATTACCCTCTCCTATACCCAAGGAGGCACAAATCCCCGTTCGTGAAAACCGGGTGATCCACATGGTGTAATTATGCACATTTTCCATGACACATCAAAAGTTGACTTTCGTAAAGACAACCCACAACAGGATACAAATCCCTTATCTGGAAGACTTCAAACAATGACTCTATACTCCCAACATCGAGCAAGAATGAATAAACATTAAAAGTACTTCAAGCAATTAAATAAACTAATATTCGGATTTCCTAAATCCAGTCAATCACAGTATTCCTTCCTTGCATTTATCTAATCAAAACTCTAAATTTCATTCCACGTCATTGCAATAAATCAAAGTCATTCATTTATCCTTAGTTTCACAACCAATTCATAATCAAACAATTTATTAACTAACATCATTTGACTAACATAAAACTTTCATTGATTCTCAATTTCACAACTATAACTATAATCAAAACACTTAAATAATAAAGTCATTCAACTAACATTTAAATCAATTTGCTTACTCTAAATTTCCTATTATTTTCATATTCAAAACATTTAAATAAATCAAGGCATTTATCTTATTCAATAAAACCTATTTCACAATAAAATTCCTTATTCATTAAAATATATATAAATTCCATTAAAAATATCTATTTAATCAAATATTTCAATCCTCTTAATCCAGCACTTTAATTACACTCTACAATCTATTATTTAAATATTATAATAATATTATATATATATAATATATTATATATTATACATATAATATAATATATAAATATATTATTATATATTAATATTAATATAATATTAAATAATAATTATAAAATAAAACATAAAAAATGAAATCCAAAGTTTCATTTGGAATGCCACGAAGCCCTAAAGGCTGTGGCCTGTGTGTTTAACACACAGTCTGTGGCCTTACCCCGCGGCCTGTGTGTATAACACACAGTCTGTGGCTGTTCCGGCCGTAGCCTGTGTGTAATACACACAGTCCGTGGCTGTTCCGGTCGCAGCCTATGTGTGTGGCGTGGGGTTTGACCGCCCACCCCACAACAATAAACAAAAATTTAATTTAATTTTTTTTTTCACAGTCATTGTCTATGGCGAAAATACAGGGCATTTTTCTAGGTTTATCCCAAAATCTAAAATTTCAAATAAAATAAATATATATTTGTATACATATGAGTAAATATATCCATGTATTGATATGCATGGGTATATTTACACATATATATACCCAGATTTTGATTTCAAATTTAAATTGTGAAGATAATCCAAACCCATTTCAATAATAGAACTTATTTTCAAAACAACAAAATGGGTTTTCAAAATCTAGTTCTACAATAGAGTTTTCTTTGATTTTTTTCTCTATTTCTTGTTTAGTTTTCATTTCCAAATCTATCTATAATTTTGCAAATTTGAGAGCTTTTCCATGAATTTCATTGAATCTAAAATTACATTTTCAATCATATAACCTCATTCAAAAGAAAGCAAGAAGTAGAAGAAAGAATGATGGAACCTTGTGTTTCCTCCAAATTTGGAAGCTTTCAACAATGGAGAATTCCAAGCCCTCCTTCAATTCCACAATTTTAGCCTCCTCCAAGCTCTCCACCAAAATCAAACCAAGAATTCTTCAAAAATTCAAACCAAGTTTTTGCTCTCTCTTCCAAATTCAAAAATTAAAAATTCTCCAATAAACATGAATTACCTTATGCCCTTTCTTCTCCAAATTTGTCAAAGCCCTAAAATTGACTCACCCACTAAATTTATTGCCAAAATGGAGATATTTTCTATTTTTCAATTTTAAAACAATTTGCTTTCCCCAAATGCATTTTGCATAATTTTCATTTTAAATAAAATTCATTTTCAACCAAAAGGTAATTAAATTTATTTAACCAAATGAATTTAACAATTCACAAATAAAATTATTTTCAACTTTTATTTCTAAAAGTAAAATATAAAGCATAATTCTAATTTTTGACTTAGTCCAAAAATCTAAAGATGCCAACCAAACCAAATTGGTTTAATTTACCACTATTAATTTAATTAGTCAATAAAATAAATCTAATTCAAAATTAGATTATTTTATTAATTAAATTAAATTAATTAATTAATCCCTAATTTCCCAACATTTCAATAAAGAAAAACAATCATCATTTATAAGTTTCAAAAGCCATTTAATCACTTTTAACTTGCAATTTTAAATACAAAGCCAAGGAGGAAACTAACATAAAATAACCGAGCCTGACTACAAACCAGATGACACACAATGACTAGGGTGATGGTTTGACACAGAAAACCTAGTTACTATCTCCCAATCGATACCGTTGGTCACGGGACACGCTCAGACCTGTGAAACCAGGTGGAGTCGATGTCCTGTACCTGCATCCTGCACACAATACGAGTGTCGAAACATGCATATAATATATTAAAACACACCGTGAAGAGAAAATTGCGGAATCACAAGGCGCTCGCATGCGAGTGATGTGATCCCATCCCCTTCACCAATATAATATCGCTAACTGACGCATCTAATCATTAATGATATAATCAAAGCATAAAGCATCGGTAATTCACATACCTACTAATTTAATCCATAACATGAAATAATAATATCTGAATAAAGTACCATCACATCAAAACAAAATGTTTACATCGCTTAACAGATAGCGGTTAAAATAACCAAGTTCCAAGGTCAAAGCATAGTCAAACACAATCATAACAAGGAAGAACACAGCTGATCCAAAGAGCCAAAACAGAGGGGTGTTACAAGATGTCATTTGATAAAATCAAATCAGTAGTCAAGAATAAATGTGACAATTAGCTAAAAAGATAAAGATTTTCGAAAATCAAGAAGATAAAGACTACTTGATTTGTAAGATTAAAAAAATTAAGAGGATAAAGGTTGAACTGAAAAGAAGATTTGGAAAATCAAGAATTTGCTTAATTACTTGATTTATGGAAGAAAATTACCATTTTTGAATTAAATTAATTCAAAAATATGGATTTTGTGTGACAGTAAATAATTGATTTTCAGATTATTTACTAAGAGAAGTAACAATTAATAATGTGAGGCCATTTTAAATAATTAATTTTATTTAAAATGAGGGAAATGTCAAATAAGGCAATTAAATAATTAAACATAATTATTTAATTTAGATATTGTCACCAATAATTAAATAAATTAATAAATCTATTTAATTATGAGAATTAGTGACATATTAAATAAATAAATAAAATTCATTTATTTAATACTCAAGAAGACCTAATGAATAAAGATAATTAAATAAATTAAGAAATTTATTTAATTATGAGAAGATTTAGACAATTAGTGACGTATTGAATAAATAAATAAAATTATTTATTTAATAATCATGAAGAATAAAAAGACATGAATTCATTACATAATTTTCATTACATAATTATGAATTATTTAATTAATAGTCAAATGTGGACCAAGGACATAATTAAGATGTCATAATTATGTTAGGAAGAGAAAGATGAAAAATAGAGCTTGCAGGCCTAGGTCATTTTTATGTGTCTACAATATCTATAGTTGATTTTTCTGAAAATTACACATTGCAACCACAAAATGAAGTTCAATCACAATATTATAATTCTATTCAAATTGTTATTTTTGTCCACATAACATATACACATGCCCTTGATAGTATAGAAGAGGATGGGAAGATAATCATGGAGTACCAATTTTACATGAGTGATGATAGATCTCATTCATCTGAGTTTGTACAACATTGTTTTGAATTCTTGCAAGAAAAAGGTATTGTAATGGGTCAACATCTGATTTGGTTAGATAACTACATAAGGAAATTCAATAATGCTTACATGTTTTATTGGTTGAGAAGGATACATATAGAGAGGGGTGTACCACATATTTGGAGTTTTTCTGAAGCTATGCATGGAAAAGGTGAGCATGATGGCACAAGTGCATGTGTGAAGAGAGTTTTAGTTAAGGAACAAATGAAGATCAGAGTTGGTGCAACATTCAATGATGCACGTTCTATTGTTGATTGGTGTACTTATGCATTATCATGAGGAGAGACACTTGATTCACAAGTGTGTAGGTTCTTTTGGTTGGTTGAGGAGGGCACAGTGGGAGACAAATTGTAATTTCAAACAATTAGAGATTCTTCAAAGATGCATTCATTTTGAAGCTTAGATGCGGGTGCATGGACCATATGGACATAAGAGATGACTTGTTTTTGTCAGAATTGTATTTAGTGTGATTGGGATTAGTGCAAGTCAAGTGAGTGGGTACATACATGGATTCCACAATACCTAACCCCTTTATATGTAGCACGATCCTCGTTAGAAGATGAAATGGAAAGTTCACTTGAATACAACCATCTTTTAGATATTGTACAGCTAGGACATGTCTATGCAGTTGTAGCACTGTAAGGGAATGAAGAGGGATTAGACTATTGGTTGGCACGATGTGTACAGGGAAAGAAAAAGCTAACAAACCGGCAGATGATGATGGGTTCATGTATCCTATAGGTTCAATTGTTGTTTCTCAAACTTGGTTGCATTACCATTTCATCATCATTTAGGTTGTTTAGAATAATATAGATTTTTTATTCTAAGAATATTTTCTAGTTTGCATTAACATTTCATCATCATTTAGGTTGTTTAGTATAATATAGATTTGTTATTCTAAGTATATTTAGATGTTGATAAAAACTTATGATCATATAGGTTCAGTTGTTGTTTCTGAAACTTGGTTGCGAACATATATGATTAGAAAGAATGAAATACCTGCATTTGAAGACTATGAGAAACAAAAAACCATTCTCATGTATTTGAACCTTGTTATAGCAACAAATGTTAAGTTATTGAGACATCATGCTAGACCAAAAACAAATGAACTCTTGACAATTAGTAGTGTTGATCATGCAACATTACTGAAAACTATGAAGGTAAGAGATGACCCTTCAGGAACATTTGAGTAACAGATCATTTGTTGTATGGGACATGTATGATATTTTTCATCACATTTTGATATTGTTTATTTGATAAGGTTCATTATTTAGGTTCTTTAGAATAATATAGATTTTTTATTCTAAGCATCTTTCCTAGTTTGCATTACCAATTCATCATCATTTAGGTTATTTAGAATAATATAGATTTGTTAGTCTAAGCATATTTTCTATTGTGATCATAGAAATTTTTCATTTGAAGTATATTGCGATGTTCCCCACATGATGGATCATGGATCTGTTGCAATAATAGTCGACTTTGATCCTTTAGTAGAGGTATGCGACATATTAGAATAATATAGATTTTTCATTCTAAACATATTTTCTAGTTTGCATTACCAATTCATCATCATTTAGGTTGTTTAGAATAATATAGATTTATTATTCTAAGAATCTTTCCTATTGTGATCATATAGATTTTTCATTCGAAGTATATTGTGATCTTCTTGGCACGATTGATAATGGAGCTGCTGCAACAATAGCCAACTCTAATCCTTTGGTAGAGGTATGTGATAGATTAGAATAATATAGATTTGTTATTCTAAGCATCTTTTCTAGTTTGAATTACTATTTCATCATCATTTCGGATGTTTAGAATAATATAGATTTGTTATTCTAAGCATCTTTTCTATTATGACCATATAGATTTGTCATTCAAAGTATATTGCAATGTTCCTAGCATGATTGATCATGGAGTTGCTGCAACAATAGCCAGCTCTAATCCTTTGGCAGAGGTATGCAGCATATTAGAATAAATAGATTTGTTATTCTAAGCATCTTTTCTAGTTTTCATTACCATTTCATCATCATTTAGGTTGTTTAGAATAATATAGATTTGTTAGTCTAAGCATCTTTTCTATTGTGACCATATAGATTTTTCATTTGAAGTATATTGTGATGTTCCTGACACGATTGATCATGGAGCTATTGCAACAATAGCCAGAGATCCGATCCTTTGGCAGAGGTATGCGATAGATTAGAATAATATAGATTTGTTATTCTAAGCATATTTTCTAGTTTGCATTACCATTTCATCATCATTTAGGTTGTTTAGAATAATATAGATTCGTTATTCTAAGCATCTTTTCTATTGTATGCAGTTTAACTGCTACCTTGATGGTTTGTGCAGGTGATTGTCACTCTAGAACATAATGTGCTACTATTGTGGAAGAGTGTGCCAACCATGAAGGAAATGTGTGATCTATTTCCTTCCCCTACTAGGAAATGACTATGTATTAGGGGCATTTGTTGTATTCCTATGTGACATTTTGTAAATCATATATTTGATAGCAATTCTTATATGATAATATCATGCATATTGTGTATACTTTACAACTTATGTGTATAATTTGTCACTTATGAGTATTTCGGTGTATACTTTACAACCTATGTGTTTTCATGTGTATACTTTGTATTCATGTGTGTATTTCATGACTTAAGTATATTTGAGTAAATGATTCAATTACTCACGAGGAGAAGAATGAACCCTAAACCCCTTTGCACCTTTACATTGCATCCATCTGACCCTTTTTCCGTCAACTAAAAACTCGACACCACGGGAAAACACCTTAGATATATCAAAACTGAGAGAGGCTATTGTAGAGGGGCCCTACGTGATCCTATAGGCTCAAATGGATTGTTTCTAGGTAACATGGTTTTTGAGTAATGGCTCATCAAAGATTGTTTTCTTTTAGCACTTTGGACTCTTAAGGTAAATTGTCAGTCCAATGTATCTCAGAGTGATTCGGCATGTTTGGGTTCAAAAGAGGACTATTCCTAGCATAAACGTACCCATCTGGATGTGTTGGAACAGTCTATTTGGTCATACGAGTTGCAAAACAAAAGTTGCACCACTTTGCACCTTTACACTGCTTATATTTGACAACTTTTTTCTCAGATAAAACCTCATCACCATAGGAAACAACCTTCAAGATAGAAACAATTGGGAGAGGTTTTGTAGAGGGTCCCAACATGATCTCGTAGCCTCAAACGAAGAGTCTATATGTGTCACGGTTTTTGAGTAATAGCCTGTCAAATATTGTTGTATTTTAGTACTTTGGACTCTTAAGGGAAATCACCATAGAAAAATTCCTCTGAGATAGCAAAAATTGAGAGAGGTTATTGAAGAGGGTCCCAACACGATCCCATAGACTCAAACGAAGGGTTTTTAAGCATCACGGTCTCTGAGTAATATCCTATCAAAGATTGTTGCATTTTTGCACTTTGGAATCTTAAGGGATATCGTTGATCCAATGTAGCTCTAACTGTTTCGACGTGTTTGGGTTTGAAATAGGACCATTCCTAGCCTAAATGTACCCATCCACACACATTGGAACTATTTTTAAAGCTGACTAACCTCCTGTTCATTGACGATAAAATCTTCTTATCTTTTCATTCCTTTTGTAAGTGGTTAATTTTAGACTTCAATTATTTTGCTTCAATTTCAATGCTTAGGAAAATAACTTTATTTGTTCAAATCCACCTTAACCATCATCTCTCACTTTCTTTTCTTGCACAAATTCTTACCAAATACAAAACCTCAATTGTGTTAGGTTAAATGGCATAAATGACAAAACTTGCGATATAGAAAGTTTGGTTTGGTTCAAGGTTGATTGACATATATGTCAATATCATATTAGTGTTATTGCTTTTGTGTGAAGTTTGCATTATTACTAGTGTGCATCAAGCCTATATAGTATGCCTAGTTTATTTATTTATGCATTATGGTTAGCAACATTCATTGTTGTGCATTACGATAATACAAATTGCATGTGGAAGGTCAAATAACATGCATATTATGGAGTTGTATTTGGTTTGTTTAATGGTTGTATCACACTCATTTAGTTTATTTAATGGTTACATCATGGTTGAGTGATGTCTTAATTGTTGATCATGATTATTGTATAGATTTCACATCAACAATCTAATGAACATGTATCTTGTTCAATTGTAAGGACTTTGTTTGAAGGTTGCATCAAACCCCCATGGTTGAAAGATAGTGATTCTTATTCAAGATGATTTTATACCTTTTACATGTTATTAAGCTTGAATGAACATTGAGTGACATTTATTTTTATCGAGATGATTATATTACTTTTGAATGAACACTATAACATGACATATATTTCATTAAGTTGTATCCATTTGTTTGAAGTTTTTAATCAATCAAAAGAATCAATGCCATAAGACTGTCATGAGCTGCTCTTTTCATCTTTTTTTCCTTGTCTATGAGACCACAACTCTTTGAGGCATATTTTCAAACAATTCTTCTCAACAAATATTACACAGTGCTTCTCATACCATTTTTCATTAATTTTAACTTCTTTTGATATAAAAATCAGCTTGCTACTTCATTACAAGAGTTCAAAAAACAAAATAATGTCAAATGTAAATTCATTCAATAGAGTTTGAAATCATGTGTATTCTCAAATTGAATGTTTTATTTAAATGTTTTGGTAGACATGTATGAAAAATGTGGTACAATAGAAAAGATAGTGAATTGTTTGAAAAAACTCCTCAAAGAAATATGGTCTCATGGAATGTAATGTATGTGAAACTTTATATGAATGAAATCTAACATAGATAGATTACCAATTGTAATTCATAAGCTCTATTAAAATCCAATTTCATTAATCTATAACATGTTATCAATCATAACTTTAAACCATTCTAAGATAATATACATTCCATTTTGAAGATTCAAAGTAGAAAGACATGCACACAAGGAAAAAATTAGATCGAATATCAATTCTTATATATAAAAATGTAGAATAATTATGTTTGTGCATATACAAAATTGGCATATATGCCTACTCAAAACACGTTTTACAAATTGTGGCATATATTCCATCTCAAGATCTATCAAACCCTAAGTACATATCAATCTATATCAAATCCTAATCCTGTGTTGGACCATCAAAATCGAGCCTCCTCTAAGAACTTAGTTGCTCTGAAGCTTCTTGCACAACAACAATTCAAACCACAAATTAAATTAATTATGTTCAAATGGTTGACAAGATAGAATAGTAAATAGAAACTTATAGACTATCATTTATAAATTATGAATTTAACATCAAAGTCACTATACATGTACTATATTATATCAATAATGCAATTCTTGTTTACCTCAAGTCTTGCTCTCTTTGAACTGCAAGACAGTCTGCATATGATTGTCCCTTAGGATGATCGGGAGTCCTCGTATAAAGAAATGGTCCCACTCGTCATATTGCTAAGTTGGGAAGATGACTATAGCAGGTAAAATAAAAATGATACAAATTAACATATATTTTTTGACAAATAATCATATTTACTAAACATATATCTACTCCTATCTAAATGCAACTATCTGAAATATAAAATAAACACATACCTAATGTGATGCTATGACACTAGATGGACTCATGGTCGATGAAGTCGCTAAAGTGGTTTCCTATATAAAAAATGACAAGAATGTAACACAATTTAAATGCACATGCACATATAATCATAATGTCGAGAATATAAAAATATATATACTTGTTGTGCAGCTTCATCCAATGGGTCAAGCTCAGTCAACATGGTTGTAAATGAACCAAGTTGCTGCATAAAATGATAAGATTACATTAGACTATCAATCTATGTAGTACATGTATTTAAACATAATAGATTTCAAAAATTAACATCTAAATAACAATTTAAATAATATTGTCTATTGAGACCCTAGGCCAAATGAAATGGTTGAATGTGTACCCTTCTGCACTTGGGAAATTCACTCCTCTACCAACAATTTTTAAAGATTCCAACACATAAACATATATTAGTACAAATATCTCTTATAAAATATGAAAGAATTTAGATAAAACACAATATGAAATTACTTTAAGTCTTAGCACTGCTCCCACATCGTCCCTGGTAGCCGATGTATCTCTTGTAAATGGTCCACTCCATGCTCTATCAACTCATACATCCAACATATCCTAAACCTCATAGTCGGATGTGTCCATGGGAGCCTCAGTGGACCATTAGAGAGGACCCAAACATAAATTATTGCATGTCATGCAATAATGGGGCACACAAATATGTGTCGATGAGGATTGTGTACCAGTTGGAGCTAATGACGGTGTACTACTCAGAGATGATGCAATAGGTGCACTACTATCATGTTGGGATGTATTAGGTGCATCACTAGGATGTGATGCACCATCAAATGGTTATGCAACATGATGGTTTTTTGCGATCAAATGATCACTCAATGAATGTAAGGTATACATTCTCTGAGTCCCTGTATCTAAAGCAATCTCAAGGTAAGGTAGTGGAGTTGGGGCAGCGATAGGAGTAGGATGAACTGGGGTGGCTCGACATGCTCTAGGTTTATCCTGTGGCATCCCTCTACCAACACCCTGGAAATATTGCATGTTAAAGTAATTGACATTCCTCCCTAGGATAAACTCAACATATAATTTTCAGAGAAAATACTGAGACACATCAAGATTGTTGTTGGGTGGTTTATCATAAACCATCCAACAACATCTCCAAACATTGTCTAATATGCCTCTATTTGTGCATGATTTAATTGAAAATTTTGGATTTCACACATTAACGAGCTGTCTTGTTTTGTGATCAATGAATAACTAGGCTAATTGGGCTTTGTAAATATCAAGTGCCCTCACCTCATCATATGATAACCCATTGGAATAAAATTGTCTTTGTTCCTCTCGCCACTATGTAAATCTATTGTGTTGAGTTGCCAAAGTTTCAACATTTGAAATAATTATTTATAAAGTGTTTTTCATGTCTGATAGCTCAGTGAGTGTCTCATATATTGGACATACATTTCTCAATTGATCTAAATTTCTATGAATAGATTCATGTATTGTTGGCACATTTTGGTTTGGAAACAACAGTCATGGTGAAGGAGGATTTGGAGGGTTTTCATCTTGTGTGGGGTTAGGGTTTTCATGTTGAGCTGATTGAATGTTTTCATGTTGAGCGAGGTTGGGATAAGCCATTTTAAGCCTATTAATTGATAATTTTTTTCAAAATTAACAATGATTTTAATGCTATAAAAACTATATCAAATATCCTATATTTCACTAAAATTCACAAAAAAAACAATGCAAAACCAATATAAATTGAAGAAAAACATAAAAATCCAAAAATACCTTTTCAAATTTGATTGATTTGAGCAAGAGGCACCTTGGAATGGATATCTGAGTTGAGTAGTAGAGAACCCACACCAAGTTTGCTAAAAATGAGTTCTCGGGTTTTTGCTTTTGGTTTTATAAAACAAGAAACTGATATTTGTTTCAAAACAAAAATAGATATTTGTTTCCTTTATGTAGTTTTTTTAATATATGGTCGGGTCTAGGACCCGACCATATAGTTATTGGTGGTGTTTTTTGAAATGTAAGATAACATTTATTATTTTATATTATAATAAAAAATTGTATTGTAATATAATATTTTTCATTTTTTTTAGACTATAGGAATCGGGAGCACGACCCCCTATAAACTGCAGTGCACCTGGTAAAATTTTTAACGTGACCGGAGGCACTGCCGCAACACGCCCTCCAGTACCACGGGGGTGGGGGAGACTAGACCTCGTGACCAACCTCCTGCAATAGGAAAGATTTAGCCAACCAAGCTAGGGCCCCCACCGCTATATTATAATATAATATTATTATATAATATAATATAATATAATATAATATTATATTATATGTTATATTACATGTTATATTATAATATATACATATTATATATAATATGTATTATATTATATATTACATTATAATATAATATAATTTTTATTTTTTTTGAGAAAATGGTAGGATATGCCTATATATATTAATATATAATTAGAGATTTACAAAGTGTCTTTGTCAAAGCCAAGTAAATTGGAAAACAGATTGACTTTGTAATTAAAAAAATTGCATGATAAGCAAAGACCCATACCAGAGAACATACCTTACAAAACTCATTCTTACAGCCCCCTATAGTTCTGTTTGCTAATTTGCTAACTTAGACCCAGACTATATATGATTCCGGAAGTTACATGGGAATTTCAAAACCTCTTACAAAGTAGATATAAATTGTTGATAGATGGAACATAGCCTGAATCATGATCCAAAATTCATTATATTTAGAGACAAAAAACACCTTAGAAGATGATCAAAATTAAGCTTTAGAAGATGATCAAAATTAATCTTACATGTCGAAGTGTCGATGAAAGGATGGAGGATCATTGTCGACGGGACTTCATGGGTTCACCGTGAATTTGAGTTTTGTCTCCTCGATATGCCAATGGGAGGCTGGAGGACTCTTGTTGATGAGACCTTGATGGTTCGATAAGACATTGTGAAATGTCTTCTTGATAGCCCGAAACTTTGTTTTGGTCTTCGTCAGTGGGAATTAGCATATTAAGCAATCACTCTTCACCACTTTTCAGCCTTTGTCACAATCCACCATCATCATCATCCTACCGGGTCCCACTTAGCTTATTGCTTCATCGAAGAGACATCTTCCAGACTCCTACTAATACACCAATGTCACACTGATGAGATAGCCATTGGGCTATCGAAGAGACATCAACTCCACCCTCATAATATGTCATTGTCACATCGATACCATTTGTTGTTGTAGACAAGTGGTCCCCACGTCATTATGTCACCAAATGTCACCATCCAATATCGCTTCCTGCCACATTTCATCCTTTCATTCACTCTCTAATTGTATCATCGATGCACATCATCCTTACCTTACCAGGTCTCACTGCCACATCCACGTTACTAGGTCCCACAGTTGGCATCCTACTCTCTTATCACCATATCGAAGAGGTATGCTTCAAAGTCCTGCCAAACTACTGATGTATCACTGATGGAATAGTCATCGGGTTGTCGAGGAGACATCTGAATAGGTTTCGCTGACAACCTTCAGTCGCACTAATGAAGACCCTTGATGACATCACATGTCCATCTCATCACCAGGTCACTGCATCATAATCCACAACAAGGATATGGATTACCATTTACTCAATCCCATCACACCATGTGTCATCTTCATCAACAATGTCACCCACATCATTATGACCGGGTCCCACTCAGAGCACTATTTTCTCATCACCAAGTCAAAGAGACATAGCCAAAGGTCTCACCGACACCATTTAGTCTCACCAATAACACTTCCATACTCCTTATCACTCCATCTAAGAGACACTCATAGAACTCCCTTCAATGACCCAGTGTCTCATTGATGAGATAGCTATCAGGGTATTGAAGAGACTCTAGGACGAGTCCTGCCGATATGCTCCTGTCATGTCGATAAAGCTCTTCTTACAACATCATTGTGTTGAAGAGACATCTTCCATTCTCTTTCCGATCACACACTATCACACCAATGTGAACCTCAGACCTAGTCAAATGGTTGCCAAGATGTGAGGGGCTGGTCACAGGGTGAACATAATGGGCTTAAGTCATTTCTTGAGCTCCTTGCAACTACCAAACACAAGTTCCTATCGAAATAGAACATTTTGATAAACTTCATCAAAGGGACTTTCTTCTATTGAAGGGAGACAATGTGATGTCTCCTCGATATGGAGATGAGTGACTTGGTAACTTGTGAATGATGGTTCGATAGGATATTATGAAATGTCTCCTCGACAGCTTGAAGCTTTGCCTTGGTCTTCGTCGATGGGAATCAACTTCATCAGAGGGACTCTATCCTGAGTCTCTATGATGGCCTGATGGAGCATGTAAAGGAAGCAAATTGGAGAGACATAGAATTATCAGAGGGACTCTACCTTGAGTCTCCTCAATGGTCTGATGACAGAGATGAGACATCTTATATCGCAGGGACCATGGGTGAACTCTCTTCGACAAGCTGATAAACCTCATCAAAGGGACTTGCTTCTGTCGAAGGGAGATCATATGATGTCTTCCCGATATGGTGATGAGTGACCTGGTAACTTGTGACCTGATAGCTTGTCAAAAATGAGCCCTTATTCATTAGGAAAGTATCTACAAAATAGAGCAACATGTTAGCATAAAAAATTTCACTTGCCTTTGACAATAACCTCATGTCTTACGATCCAGCTTTGCCTGTTCCCTTGTACCATTGCCACCTCAACTGCTGCCAAATACTAAATGCTTACACACCAAATTTTATTATGATTTTCAACATGTGTGAACCTTCCAATCTTCAAAAAGCATATTTACTAATGAATCACTTTACTTATCCACATTCATAGTTTCTTATAGTGCAACTATCTCTACTAGTTGTGGATACATTTGCAATTGAATATCATTATATATTGAGACTTCTATACCGTCACAACCCAAGTTTTCCAATTTATCTGCCAAATTGTTTCCCTCTCAATAGGTGCATGAGATTATGTATGATTGAAACCTAACTAACAAGTCCCATACTCTTTGAAAACTATAATTTAGATTCCAACTTTGAATCTTTCTTCCTTTGCAAGCATTTACAATAATCAACAAGTCCCCTAGTTCCACGTGGATCTTTGATATACCCAAATTTAATGCCACCTCTAACCCTAATAGGACAGCCTGGGCTTCAACAACATTATTTGTGCCCATTGGCAATTTGTATGAACATGTTGCAACAACATTTCCTATTGAATCATGTATGCATATGCCTCCCCCTGAAGCTCCTGGATTCCCTCTTGACGCTCCATCAAAATTCAATTTTAAGTAACCAAAATGTGGGGTTTTTCATTTGATTTATTTTCTATCCACCTTTTGTTTAATGCTTTGATGAAGACTCCCTGAAAATGGTAGTATTATATTTTTCCAAGCTTTCAAAATTAAATCATCCCAACTTGTGTAGAGTGAAGATGAGTTCTTGCACTTTAGCACATGTGCATTTACTACCTCTGAAACTACATTCTCAATTTTTACTTTAATGATCTCAAGAGAAAATGATTTCCAAAAGATTCACAAATTACACTCCCACCATAGGCTCCATATTACTGCAGATGGAATAACCTTCCAAATAGATGCAAAAAAGGAAGTTTTATATAACACCGACCAACTCTGAAAGATATCCTAATGGGATTTTGGCAAAGGAATCTACAAATTTAATTTAATCTTTACTAAAATCCAACATTCTTGTGAAAAATTACATTGCACAAGCAAGTGGTCAGTTGTTTCCAATTTTGCATCACATAATGGAAATTTGAAGGGATCCACAATCTTCAATTTTGTTAGACGATCACTCATTAGTATCCTCTTCCTAATAAGCACCAACCATGTGAAACTCCTTGCTTTTGGAAGTATTTTGTTATTCCAACAGAAAGTATAAGCTCTTTGTGAAACTAACTATCCCCTTTTCTAGCTTAAAGCTCTATAACTTTGTTGGACTAAATAAATACCCTCTTTTGATGGAGCCCACAAAATCCTATCAGACCCCCCCGAAAGATACACATTTCTACTTTTCAATACTTCATGAAGTGGCAAAAATTGATTCGATGAGACAGAAGAATCAGAGCTTTTTTTCAAAATCACTTTCCCTGTTAAAACTTGTGTTGTCTTGACATAATCTAAAAATTTTGGCCCCATTCATTTATTAATACTTCCCTTAGTGGCTATAACTCTAGAATGTCCTATAAAGGAGGCTTACCCTACCAAGAATCTTCCCAAAGCTTTACATTTTGTCCATTATGAATTTCCCAAGTAATGTAGGAAGTAACAATGGGCCTACATGATATCAAAAAATTCCATATAGTTGATCCTTTTGGGGGGTTTGAAATGGTAAAGATTCTTAAAGGACTAAAATTAATGAGAATCCTGAAGATGAATAAAACATGTTATTCCTTGTTTTCAATATGAGTGATGTTTATCTATGTACCTGCCTTGTGATATTACGATCATTATGATGGTAACATAAATGGATGTAAGTGAATAGGAAATGGACATATTTACATGTATATAGTAAATGTATGTATCCATATGTATATACATATCGATACAAAAGTATGTTGGTAGATGGATATGCTCATACAGATGCATCGATATGGTATACCTACATATACGTGCACATAGAAGAATTTATACAGATATTTATACATGTATATATGCACACAACCTATATTATGTGGATATTAATAATATTATACTATTATTGCCTGACAATTTTACATATACATATATATGTATATATACATATCAGATATGTTGACTCACTTACGATATGCTTATAGTAGGATATATATATATACATATATATATGTAAATATATATTAATAATTATATATATATATTATTGAAATATAATACACATATATATATGTATATTATTTGGCATTATATATATAATATAATATATATATTAGATATCAATCTCTCACTTAGGAAATCGACTTATTTCCTATTTCATTAAATATTTATATTGAAAATTATGGAAATCAAATAGTTTCCAATCATTCAAATTTTTATATCACCAAACTTTGGAAATTGGATTGATTTTAAAAGAAATCACACATCATTCTTCAATTCAAGGAAATCGAAATATTCCCAAATTATTGTTCCAAACTATTGAAATTGAATTATCTCTAAATCAAAATATTCATGGGAACATTTGTAAATGGCGTTGGAAGAAAGTAGCGACTGGCTATGGCGTTGGAGATGGAAATGAAAATGACCAAGTTGCTGGTAAATCCAACACAGTGTTAAGCTGGCAAGGTGTATTCATTTTATCAATGGAATTTTTCTTTGTGTTTATCTTCACCATTTTTTGTAGACTATCACCACAAACCTGTAGGTGTCGATTGACACCATTTTCACCATTTTCTTATGAATTACTCTCCTTACTCTTGTCAAATGCTGGAAGTCGACTCACCTTCTGAAATTGAGTATGGGATTGATATTACACCACATACTGAGTTGAATAATTCATGTTTCTGTGGTGGAAAAACCCATTCCTTTGGAAGTGGAATTTGTTGGGGCTGGGGCTTTATAAATAGTTGCCCATTCTTTAATCTTCACTTGCTTATCATTGTGCAGTATTCACTCATCTTTTGTTGAAACATACATTTATCTTTTTGGAGAGCAATCATTCTGATTTTATTGAGAATTCATCATTATTTTTGAAAGATGTATTATTCTAAGAATTGATTTGGTTCATTATTTTCATACTTCATTATTGATTTACCAAAGCTTCATATTCTTAATCAGCTGCAACCATTACCAGTCTGACTATCCATTTCTAAGTGCTTAATTCTGAGTGAGAAAAGTAGAGTTTTGAGAGGGAATTGTCTATGTTGGAATTATTGTGAGTGTAGGCTAAGTCATCAACATCTGAGGAAAAGCTAGTTACAGGCATGGGATATTCTTCTACTATCTTTTACTATGATTTAATGTTGTTGGAAAAGTATTTTCTATTTTGCATATAGAGGTTATTATGGTATTTGTAGTGCATTTTCTATATGTGCTTAGGAAGTGAAATGATGTTATTTGGAAAAGAGAAATTAAAGCAATTTCTAGTTGTTTGTTACATGTTTGTAATTTTCTCCAAAATAGGAGAATTCTAGCTACTTAGATATTATTCTATTATGCTAGATTGAATGCAAGAGTCTCTTGAGGTACACTAACTAGTTATTAGGATAACTAGGGAAGCTTTTGTTTACTCCTAAGAGAGGTCATCCAGTATGGGAGATGGGTTAGTATGCTTATTTGTGAGTAGATGGTTTGATGGTAGGTTATCTGGGATGACTGACTATCCAATGAAGGATATACCTATCTTGTATAATTACTTAGTAGACTAGATTGTTGTAGGTAAGTTTGGGATGACAGATTATCTAGTGAAGGACCACACCTATGCGTAGTGTAAGATAGCCTTAAGTCAAATCAGCCCTGAGTAGTGTTTATGATAGATGACTTCATTCGAAGTATTGAATGAGAATACTTTGGCCAAAGTAGTGTAATGTACAACATCCTCTTAGACTGTGTGATGCTTGAGATTACACTGTCAGTTCACCATGATCCTTTATGCATCCTAGTTTGGGATTGTGAAATAGCAAGTTCTAGTTATGTAGGATACAACACTATGCTCAGTTGGGTTATCCTTATCAGATACTCTACCAATCTCTTCGTTCAAAGGAAGGGCCATCTATCGAATGATAGATGTGTGGGGAACCGCATTAAGAGTCTGTGGTTGGCGGAAAAGCGCCTGAGTGATGATTCTCCTCCACAACAGGTGACAAAATACATCAAGATTTGAAAGGAAAGGAACTTGGACCATCTTACTACTATTTTTTCAAAAGCTCTTCGAGCTATGTATGTATCTTATGCTTTCTTACTCTGATGTTTTCTTGAAAAGAAAAGGAATAAAATGTTGAAATATGTTGTATTATGTTTATAAATGAAAAGAAAAAATTTGTTGCAATGGAACTTACTCGTTATCTGTACTTGTTGATGTAAATTAAGATCTTTTTGCTTTACAAATGGACTAGGTCATTACATGTGGTATCAGATCTACCAAGTTCTACATTGAAACCTATGAGCTCATTATGCAACAACACATAAACCTTATCAGAAGATAATGGTTGAAAAGTTCTTGTGAAAGAAATTAGTGAAGTGAAAAGGAAGATATGATTCTTAGTAACTTGTGTAAATTGGGACTAGTTAAAAGTTATCCCTGGAGTAGGAACTCCTAAACCAACAACTTATGATATTACCTAGGATTTCCAAAGATTATGCAAACAATTCATGTAGGAATGTTAGGAAGATTAGCCAATATATACCTTATCCTACAATATAGTTATATGACTCTAAGGAAAAAGAAAGAATGAGAAAACCCCTTAATTATAGCAACCTACAATTGTAAAGAGTCAAGAGTTCTTGGATTCTAAGAAACCACTACGAATCTATGTGTATGCAATGTTAGCATTAAATAGATCAAAGTAGTAAGTAAAAAAAAGAGGTAACCAAAAGGGATGGAGGACTCTTGACATAAACCTAAGGATAGGGTCTTACTAAGAAAAAGGGTTAGTACTTAGAGATTAACAAAAGAAACTTGTATGGAATTTTTGTGTTCATATCAATGTGTACTTTATGCTTTTTAGAAGATAATTAATAGTATAATTAATCTAACATGGATAGAACATTCAGGTTAAATCAATCTTTTAAGTCATGGTGAAAACATATGAGAGGATGAGAAATATCCCCAGTACAAGTCATGAAGATGAACAAAGAACCACCAGTGTAGAGGCAAGGCTCAATCTGATATTGGCAAGGTTGACTAAATTGGAAGAAGAAAGAGAAAAAGAGAGATTAAAGCAAGAAGTACTCATCAACAACCTGGAAGAAGAAAGTTCTTCCCATAGGTGAGGTGAAGACCACAACCATGAGAAAGAAAAATCACCAACAACCTCTATGGAAAGAAACAAAAAGATTTTTTCTACTGAACTATCAAGGGATATGAAGAAAATAATCCCACTGAAGTTTGGCAGTAGCGCTAGAGGTGATGAAGCCGAATTTTGGCTCATACAGATGGAAAAATACTTCAAGATAAGGAACTATGATGAAGTAAACAAAGTAGCTTGGGGGGCGTACCAATTAGCAAGTGAAGCCTCTAATTGGTGTATGAAAAAAAAGCTTGAACCAAACATAAGTTTCTAGAAGCTGTCTTGGGGAGAATTTGTAGAAATTTTCTACAAGAGATGGTTGCCACAACTCTATTATGACCAAAAACTCTTTGAATTTCAAGAATTGAGGGAAGGGATCATGTCGGTCAATGAATACTGGGAGAAGTTCACCCAACTTCTTCGATATGTCCCCATCTACTACAAAGATGAGTGTTTCTGAATTAGGAAATTCATTTTGGGGCTCAACAAAAATATTGGAGGCGAAGTCGATATGCATGGTCCAACCACAATGGACCTTTTATACGAAAAATTCATTAAGCAAGAATAGAAGCTTAAGTCAGATTCCAACCAATATGAAGGAGAAGAAAAAAAGGGGGATACTGAAGTTCCCAACAAGATTTCCCCTAAGAAGGAAGAATTTACACAAGATGCAACAAAGAAAAAGGGGAAAAGATCTCGCTTCAATGGAAAATAATTAAGAAGAGATTGGAAAAGAGACAACTCAAGATATGATGACATTCGCAGAGCTAGTGAAGGTGCTAATAAGACTGCAAAAACCATGGAGAAAAGAGGACTAAGAGCAAGATGTTTTATATGTAAGGGTAATCACTATGCAAGTGAATGCCCTAACAAAATTTATGGTTCCCAACAAGATGACAACTCATTACCTACTCAAAAGGCCATGTTTCAACAAAGGATATACATTGTTGTAGATGATAGACAAGATGATTTCTAAATCACACCGACCAGACATTCTTGAAGCTTTAAAGAAAGAAGATTAAACGTAGTGTTAAGATTTTATGCTTTGAATAATACCTTAAGTCATTGAGGATGATGAATCATAAGGCGGGGGAGTATGTTACACCCCAATTGTATAGCTACTATTTACATAGGGTAAATTGATTATAATGAGAATCTTGAAGATGAATAAAACATGTTATTCCTTGTTTTCAATATGAGTAATGTTTATCTATGTACCTGTCTTGTGATATTACGATCATTATGATGGTAACGTAAATGGATGTAAGTGAATAGGAAGTGGCATATATACATGTATATAGTATATGCACGTATCCATATGTATATACATATCGATACAAACGTATGTTGGCAGACGGATATGCTCATACAAATGCATCAATATGGTATACCTACATATACGTGCACATAGAGGAATATATACAGACATATATACTTGTATATATGCACACAACCTATATTATGTGGATATTAATAATATTATATTATTATTGCCTGACAATTTCACATATACATGTATATATGTATCTATACATATCAGATATGTTGACTGGCTTACGATATGCTTATAGTGGGATACATATATACATATATATATGTAAATATATATTAATATTATATATATATTATTGAAAAATAATACACATATATAAATATATATTATATGAGGCATTTATATATATATATGTATATTATTTGGTATTATAAATATATATATATAATATAATATATATATTAGATATTAATCTCTCACTTAGGAAATCAACTTATTTCCTATTTCATTAAATATTTATATTGCAAATTATGGAAATCAAATAGTTTCCAATCATTCAAATATTTATATCACCAAACTTTGGAAATCGAATAGTTTCTAGTTCTTTAATTATTTATTTTACAAACTATGGAAATCAGATCAAGATTTCAAAACCAATCGTACATCATTCTTCAATTCAAGGAAATTGAAATATTTCCAAATTATTGTTCCAAACTATTGAAATTGAATTATCTCTAAATCAAAATATTCACGTGAACATTTGTAAATGGTGTTGGACGAAAGTCGCGACTGGCTATGGCACTGGAGATGGAAATGGCAATGACCAAGTCGCTGTTAAAATCCAATGCAACTGTAAACTAGCAAGGTTTATTCATTTTATCAATGGACTTTTTCTCCATGTTTATCTTCTCCTCCATTTTCTGTAGACTGGCGCCACAGACCTGTAGGTGTCGATTGAAACCATTTTCACCATATGCTTATGAATTAGTCTCCTTACTGTTGTCAAATGTTGGAAGTCGACTCACCTTCTGAAACTGAGTATGGGATTGATATTATGCCACATACTGAGTTGAATAATTCTTGTTTCTGTGGTGGAAGAACCCATGCCTTTGGAAGTGGAATTCATTGGGGCTGTAGATTTATAAATACCCGCCCATTCTTTATTCTTCACTTACTTATCATTGTGCAATATTCACTCATATTTTGCTGAAACATACACTTATCTTTTTGGAGAGAAATCATTTTGATTTTATAGAGAATTCATCATTATTTCTTAAAGACGTATTATTCTGAGAATTGAGTCAATTCATTATTTCCATACTTCATTATTGATTTACTAGAGCTTCATATTCTTAATCAGCTGCAACCATTACTAGTTTGATTAGCCATTTCTAAGTGCTTAATTCTAAGTGAGAAAAATAGAGTTTTGAGAGGGAATTGTCTATGCTGGAATTACTACGAGTGTAGGCTAAGTCATAAACATATGAGGAAAAGCTAGTTACAGGCATGGGATATTCTTATACTATCTTTTACCATGATTTAATGTTGTTGGAAAAGTATTTTTTGTTTTGCATAGAGAGGTTATTATGATGTTTGCAGTGCATTTTTTTTATGTGCTTAGGAAGTGAAATGATGTTATTTGGAAAAGAGAAATTAAAGCAATTTCTAGCTGTTTGTTACATGTTTGTAATTATCTCCAAAATAGGAGAATACTAGCTGCTTAGATATTATTCTATTAGGCTTGATTGAATGCAAGAGTCTCTTGAGGTACACTAGCTAGTTATCAGGATAACTAGGAAAGCTTATGTTTACTCCTAGGAGAGGTCATCCAATATGGGAGATGGGTTAGTATGCTTATTTGTAAGTAGATGGTTTGATGGTAGGTTATATAGGATGACTGACTATCCAATGAAGGATATACCTATCTTGTGTAATTACTTAGTGGACTAGATTGTTGTAAGTAAGTTTGGGATGAAAAATTATCCAATGAAGGACCACACCTATGCGAAGTGTAAGGTAGCCTTAAGTCAAATTGGCCATGAGTAGTGTTTATGATAGATGACTTCATTCAAAGTACTGAATGAGAATACCTTGGAAAAAGTAGTGTAATGTACAACATCCACTTAGACTGTGTGATGCTTGAGACTACACTGTAAATTCATTGTGATCCTTTATGCATGCTAGTTCAGGATTGTGAAATAGCAAGTTCTAGTTATTTAGGACACAAAACTATGCTCAGTTGGGTTGTCGTTATTAGATACTCTACCAATCTCTTCATTCGAAGGGAGGGCCATCTATCGAATGATAGATGTGTGGGGGACCGCATTAAGAGTTTGTGGTTGGTGGAAAAGCGCTCAAGTGATGCTTCTCCTCCACAATAGGCGACAAAATACACCAAGATTTGAAAGGAAAGGAACCTGGACCGTCTTAGTACTATTTGTTCAAAAGCTCTTCGAGCTATGTATGTATCTTATGCTTTCTTACTCTGATGTTTTTTTGAAAAGAAAAGGAATAAAATATTGAAATATGTTGTATCATGTTTAGAAATGAAAAGAATTTTTTTATTGCAATGGAATTTACTTGTTATCTTTACTTGTTGATGTAAAATTAAGATCTTTTTGCTTTACAAACTGACTAGGTCATTACATAATGTATCATCTACAAAAAGATAAATTTTCACTGATATATCTATGTTAGGGATAATAACTCCTCTCCAAATTCACTAACATTGCTACTGCATGATTGACCTACTAAACGCCTCTGCCATTATGATGAATAGAAAGGAGGATAATGGGCCCCCCTACCTCACACCCTATGTTGCAAAAAATAATCATGTGGGGGAGCCATTTAGAATCATAGAGAACATGGCTCCTGATAAATAAGAGTGAATCCATCTTCGCCACTTCCCTTTGAAGCCACACTTTTCAAGTACTTTATATAGAAATTCCCAATCAACACGATCATAAGCCTTCATCATATCTAGCTTAACAATGAAAGAAGCCAAGTTGTACTTATGAATAGAATGAAGTGTCTTGTGTTCTATTAAGACCCCATCAAAATTTTCACGGCCTAGAACAAAGCCACCCTGCTCCTGAGAAATAATTTTTTCTATTAGTGCTTGCATCCTTAAATCAATTGCCTTGGTAAATATTTTGTAGACTGTGTTGTAAAACAAGATGGGCCTAGATTTTGCAAAGGTTTTAGGATCTTTTACTTTGTGAATAATGACAATATTTGTCACATTTAACTGCTTAAGCATTGATCCCATTCCTTGACTCCTGCAAAGCCCACAATAAATCATAGCACAAAAAATCTCAGCTTTTTTGAAAGAAGATTGATGTGAATCCGTCTGGACCCGGTGCTTTATCCAAAGGAAAAGAAAAAATAGCACTTTTTACTTCCTCTAAGGTAAAAGGATTTAAAAGGTTAATTATCCTCTTGGTTAGCCAACATAGGAATGACATCAAGGATCTCTTCTTTGTCTTTCCTTTGCTTCTCATATTTTCCTTGAGGAGCTATTAAAAGCTCCAAAAAAAATTCACTGCTTCTATTTTTATGTCTTCTTCTAACGATAGACGATTACTTGAAGATAGATCCTGAATAGAGAATATTGTAGATGTAGCTCTTTTTAGCTAAGTGGAAGTGTGAAAATATTTTGTATAAATTTCTATCACCCTCTTTGAGCCATAGTTCACGAGACTTTTGTCTCCAATATATCTCCTCACTAGCACATAATTCTTCCCATTCCGCCTGCAAGCACTTTTGTTTTTCATACAAACTATCATTTAAGCCATCCTATATGATTTTATCATGAACCTCTATCAACTCCTTAAATACTATTTATTCCCAGTGGAAAATATTTTGTAACACCTAAGCATTCCATACCTTTATTTGCTACTTAACATGCTTCATTTTACAGTACAACTGATACATTTTTGTTCCCTGCACAAAAGGCACATTTGTCCACCATTTCTGCACTAGAGGCATGAATTGTGAATGCCTAAACCACATGCTTTCAAATTTAAAGGATGATTTAGTTTTGGGAAGGGTGACATTTGAGATACCTAAAGAAATTGCATAGTGACCAGAATTTGTAGTAGGTAAAATTTCTGACTCCAATCCATATTGCCCTTCGAACCAGTTAGGAGACACTAAAAATCTATCTAACCTCTCAATAATCTGTGAAAAGCCTCTCCTTCGATTTGTGCATGTAAAATTTCCTTTGCTCAACACAATATCCTTCAAGGCATTAGTAACGATGAAAGAGTTAAAATATTCCATCACTTTCAATGGTGGACTAGCACCCCCAAATTTTTCCTCCATCGAAACTAGTGCATTAAAATCACCTCCCAAAACAATTTTTGCATCCCCCAGATTATTTAAAATTCGCGTTATTTCCTCCCATAATAGTTTTTTGTCTAAAGTAGGAATGGGACCATAAACATTAAATAACTCAAACTTCAGATTAAATTTGGAAATCTCAAGTAATTGCCAGTTAGATTCAGACCTTATTGTATAAACATTTACTAATTTTGGGTTCCACAAAATAACAAGCCTCCTAGAGGCACTTTGCGCCGAAGAAAAATATGACTTCCACTTTACCCATTTTTGTATGGAAGCTTCATATGAGTCCACAGATAGTTTTGCTTCCTGTAAAAGAACAATATCAACTCCACAAGCATCAATCTATTGCTTGATACAAGCTCGTTTGTCAAGGGCATTAATACCCCTGACATTCCATGATATGACCTTCATTGTGCTCAAGGAGAGCAACATGCTCTCCTCAAGCGTTTATTTGAAATAGAATCATATATAGTTTTCTGCACCCCTGCATCAATCTCCTCTTTTAATTTGGTTGAATTTGATATTCTTCCCCTTTTCCTTAGAGACTTCTTCAAGAAAGATTAAGATGGTGACTGAATAATAGAAAGTGTCTTTGAAAAATCAAATTCTACCTCTTCCCCACTCACTGAAGTAGTCATTTGGTGCACAGAAGAATGCTCTAGGAACTTATTCAAGATTTGGCTTGAACCCTGAATTTTATTATTCACATCTTCACCCCCCAATACTTCCTCACTTACTATTACATTAGCCCCTTTGGGACCTTTAATCTTGACATCTTCCCCCCAACCATCCTCTACAACTAAGTTCTCTTCTAACTCATCAAACATTTCCGATCCTACATAAATTAAAATTTGTTTTGCCAACAACTCCAATTTAAATTTTACAAGCTTATTCATTGATTGCAACTATGAATTCTCAAAATCTTCATGAGAAAAAAGTTAAATCTTGCAACAGGTTATTTTGGTAAACCCTACCGTTATTACTATTGTTTACAAAATCCTCCTGATGTAATGAACATCCTTCAAACATTAGCTTTTGAACTATAGCCTCCAATTGATTTTTCGATAGCTGGGGAAAATCTGGTGTATAAAGATAAAGACAATAGCCCTCATATGATCTCCTCAAAAATTCCAATTGGTTAGGAAATTGCAGGGAGAAAGAAATATTAGTTTTAGAATTTGTATGCCTCATTACCTCCATAGGATCTTTTACCTTCCTCCCCCTTGTGCTCCCCTTACATAAGCTCTCTATTGGTTCTTCCATCATCGACTTAGTTGAAACATTAATTGGCTCTTGATCTAGAGCTTTAATCCATTGCTGACAATAGGGGTCACCATAAACTTCATTATTCTAACAATTTACTGATTTATTCCCTAATATATGATAGTTTGTACAAACATTGTCTAGAGTTTCCAACACAATATTCTGAACCCATTTCCCAAATTTTGAATTCAAGTGAATCTGAGATGGAAGCTCTTTTGAGGTATCAATTAAAACACAAACCGTGACTGGCTTCATGAAGTTTTTCAAGAACCAAAAAACATGTTTGAGGAAAATCCCAATATGATTAGCCATGATTTCAATCAAATGCTCATCCCTATACTCCAATGGTAATGCAAGCATCTGTATCCAATATAGAACAAATCTTGAAGCAAAATCCTCATCCCTAAAATTTGGTACCCATGGTTACATACTCAACCCTGAGCCATCAAAGACCTAGGATTTAACTCTATATATTGCATCTCTATACACTTTATCATAAAAAAATTACCATAAAATCCCCTTACTTTGATCTAGATAAAAAATTGTTTCAATTCCTTTCCATTCGTGAATAAGAAATTCCTTTAATCTATCTAGATTAGGGATTAAATTGGAAAACTTACAAATCAAAGCTTTTTCCCTTAAATCCTTAACTTGAGGCTGCAATAAATTCTCAAGAATTGTGATTTTGACTGGGATTTTCCTTTGCTCGCTGTTGTGATCAATGCCTCCTTTACCCTCTCGATTGGTGCGCTTGACTTGATCTGAAGAAGTAGCCTCTTTCCGCCTCCATATCTTATGTGTTACTTTCTTTCTTGAAGCAACTTTCTTGCTTCTTCTCTTGCAACTCTTATTTTTACTCATTTTCCCTTGTTTATGACTTGTACTTTCTTTTCAGTACCCACCAATGATCCCTTCCTTTGCTCAAGCTGAACCTTCTTTTGTTCATTATTTTCAAAAAATTCCTTTCAAATCCCCTGATGCCCAAAATTCTGAGAAACCTCTTTGGCTAACTCCTCTTGTCTAATCTGTCAATCCTCCTTCCCAGAAACAATGTTACCTTGATGTTGCCTCCTCCCTGAGTTCTGAAAACCCTTATCATGATGGCTTTTGAATTGCATGATACCATTGTCAATCTACTAATTGTGTTTCTTTTCATTGCAAATTTGAAACCCTAGTAGATCTTAAATCAATTTTAGTATCTTCATATAACTTTTTCAGATACTCTGAGACTTTTTCATACTCCTTGTATTCTTTATCATTACGCATGCAATGTTGAAGAGCTCCCTCTTCACCGCAAATGTCAAAATTGGTTGTTTTGTATGGTCTAGATTCCTGACAAGATGGAATGGCACCCAGTTTGGTTTTGAAAATATGTGTCTTACTCCTTTAGATCTAGGCCTTGCATGTTGCCAGATAGTATTACCTGTGGGTCCAGTGTTCCGAATATGGCCAACATAACCTTGATAGCCACGGGGGCCATGAAAAGTCTGTTATGTCAAATTCTGAATAATAGCCATTACTATGTCGTCTCCTCTCCATGATAGCCATTACTCTATGAATTTTGAGCATACTATTTTTTGTATAATATAATATTATATTATATATAATATTATATTATATATAATATTATAATATTATAAAATTATATAAACTAATATATAATATAATCACATCTACTAATCACCTACTTCTCCAATGCTTGTTTGCATCAAAATGTTGGGATTGGCTCCTAAAAGCGTTGGATTGGGCCACCCCACGTCATTATGATCTCCTTCAATTTCTCCAAAGTTGGCCTATGTATAAGAGGAACAATCTCTGGGGGGTGACTTGGCTGGTGGCTCCCTCTATGCTTACGTGGGACATCTGGAAGGAGTGGAACACCATGTCTTCTAGAACATTAGTCTCTCACTGGAAGAGGTTTTATAGAAAATTGAATGCGGGATCATAGAGGTGCTCAACACAAAGGGTCGGGTTGCCAAGGCCACACTTTTCTTAGACTAGGATGATAAACTTCAAAAGTGTTGGCGTATGTTAAAACCTCCTAGACAACTTGATGTTCATAGGTCCAAGCAAAGGAAGAATGCCAAGTGGTTGCCCCCGATGGCTGGTGTGCACAAGCTCAATTTTGACAGCTCCTCAAAGGGGAATCCGGGCCGGTTTGGGGCTAGTTGTATAATTCGTGACTGTACAAGGAATTTCCTATATGATTTGTCACGCTGCATCAGGTTTGCAACGAACAATGAAGATGAGCTGGAAGCCTTGGCATGTGATTTGCACCTATGCATAAAAAAGGCATAAAAAAGGTAGAGGTTGAGGGAGACTC
Organism: Sequoia sempervirens; assembly: GCA_007258455.2. NCBI lineage: Eukaryota > Viridiplantae > Streptophyta > Pinopsida > Cupressales > Cupressaceae > Sequoia > Sequoia sempervirens. Next base: position 57,005,120 of record VDFB02270651.1, on the reverse strand, counting down.
CATGGTCAGCATCTCGACGTTTATGAAGAAAAGCTCTATTAATTGGAAACTAGACCAATGGGTGATTTGAATCACGACTGCCTTGGAGAAATTTGAATATTTTTCAATTCGACATGTGTATTGAGAAGCCAATACACTTGCAAACCGTTTGGAAAATTTGGGTGTTGATTAAGGCAGTGATGAAACAATTTTTGATGCTTCGTCTCTGCCTATCGATTTGAAAGAAATGGTAGTTGATGAGATGGGGCATGCGATGTAACTGTCACTTTTTAAATTTCCCTGTGGATTCATTCTGTGTTTGGCAGTGGATAGGGTGATGTTGTATTCTATATTCCTGGGGTGTTTGGTACCTGATTGGGAGGCATGCACAGGTTGTTTCCATGTACCTTTTCTCACAGATAGAGATGGTATGACTCACATCTTCAGGTTTGCAATGCAATAGACTCAGTTGATGTGGAACACAGTTTCAACCAGGAGTTAATGAAGGTTATGTTGAACTAGGAGTGGTGTTTGTTTGGGAATGGCATGGAGGGAAGAACAATATAAATGAAGTTTGTGGTTGCTATATGTGGCTTGTGCTATTGGTTTCAGCCTCTTGTATCATTGGTGTCGTATGGCATTATATCCCAATTTTTTGTATGATCAATTCAGGGAGCTACCCCCTCTGGTAGTGCTTATCAATAATAATAATAATAATAATAATAATAATAATAATAATAATAATAATATAATATTATATAATTATATTATATTATATTATATTATAATATATTTAATATTTAATACTATATAATTAATATAATATATTATAATTTAATATCCATGTTATATGATAAATATATTAAAAAACATTATTGTAAATATATTAAAAAATTATTATAATATATTAAATAAAAATATTGGCTGACCACAGACCCGACGAAATTTAAAAATCTGACCTATTAGAAACAAATATTTGTTTCGGTTTGGTATTTGTTGGGCACTATGTAAGTTTTCTACCCAAGCCTACAAAAAGTCAAAGTGGAATTTCATGTTTTTGGGCGAGTTAAAAACATTTTTTTTTTTTTACATCGCCACTTTTTGGACCCCAATGATCTTGCACATACCCCTTACATCTTAAAACCTTATCCCAAACTCTAGATCTATACATTGTATGAAAACTCTACTTCACCAAACTTAATTAAATCTCAATCCCTTAGCACTCACCCCAACCTCTACATCTTAAACCTCAAACTTCAAGAAGATTTTTTTGAACACCCTAAATATAATAAACTTTATATACACATATTAAGCAAGCATTTTATGTAAAACCACAAACCCTAGAAATTTAAAACTATACATTCTAGAAATCTAGGTAGAAACTCTAAACTATTAATTCAAATCCATATCTCCTAGAACAAACCCCTATTACTCCAATTTATTACTCCTACCTTTTGATATGCCTATATCTCTAAAGGCAAATTGTTGAATATACCACATTTTATATACACCCAAATGTATATCAAAGAATGATGGTGCAAAAGAGTGCTTCTCTCAATATACCAAACCTTCCAATACATCTTATAGTACATGTAAGTAGAGATGTAAATGAGAGTAAAGTGGTATGCAAGTGTAGAGTGACATGGAAAAAATGGTAATAAAAGCTTATAGGTTTGTTTGAGATCTAAGTACTAGAATTATAGCACCCCTCACTTCACTAGACCCTTTATGGAGAATGTAGCTTAGCCAATAATGAATTATCACCAAAAGAAGAAAGGGAAAGAGATATTTAGGAAAATAAAGAAAGTGTAGAAACCCCTGTTTCCGCTAACTACTAAAACTGTCTGTTTTGCTTATTTTTGAACGTTTTTATTGCATAAACCATTGAAGTGCTATTTTGAAAGAAATTGCTGAATAAATTTAAATAAAATAATACAGCTACTGGAAATGATATAATCTACTGAAACTCTTGATGCCAGACTATTTATTAATCTTCTGAAATGATTACAAATGAGATCCGATAACATGCAACTAAAAAGGCAACGATATTTTGATGAAAACCTGATTATTGCAGCAAGCTGAAAGAAAACTCTGTGAACGTTCTGTGATAACTTTTGAATGAAGATATCTCCCTGAATGCAATAGATCAGCTGATATTTCACAGCCTCTGAACTGCAACACTGAAGATGGCTCGTTCTCCAATGCTTGTAGACAACTGAAACCCTTGGCTTCGTTCTCCAAAGAAGACTTGATCAAAAATCCATTTCATAACATAATGAGCTCCAATCCCAATGAAACCCTTATATCTCCTCAAGAGTTCAAATTTTCTCAATTAGGTTTCATTTAAATAAATTCAAACTTTTCTTTTTAATTTTTTCAATAGTTTTCGAAAGCACTTTTAATTATAAAATATAATTAAAAGTGGCCCCTTCAATGATGGGCGACCCCTTCAGCAAAAATCACTTAAGTTATAATATTTAAAATATTATAACTTTATAACATAAGCTCCAAATAATTAATATTTAATTAAATAAATTAAATATTAATATCTCTCTCAATATATGCCCGATGCACGAACCGTCTGAAGCTGATGAAGAAGGAAGTGATTCTGCACGTGACTAGACCATACTGCTAAAAATAGCAAGTCAAGCAAAAGACATCCGAATGAGCCCGAACGAAAGCCAACTGGTAAATTCTGACAATCCGAAGCCAAGCCAAGCTCCATCAAGAGACCCTCTAACCATGCATATTAGCCTACGAGGGCTAAGAATAGGCTAAATCCACTGAACTCTAATGCTCGCAAAATTGGGGACATTACAGAAAGTAAAGAATAAGAGAGAAATAATATAAAGAAAACTAATATTATAAAAAAATAAAATCTCCTTATCTCTCCAAGTGACCTTTATAGCCCTCAAATATACCTCTAGGACATCAATTCCCAAGGTATAAGATTATTAAAATAAAGTTAAAATTTGAGGACACCAAATTTATTGCAATAATAATGGTAAGTACCAACATATCTAATCTAATTACAAATTATAACATAAGAAGAACTCATTTTATAACATGTCATCAATTCACCAAAGAAACTCAAATTGCCAAGTGTGTAAGGTGCATAGTCATTCAAGGGAGTTGGAAGGCTCTTCTCTAGAGACTTTTTCCAAACACGAAATGATTTTTAGGGGTGTGAAGCAAATTCCTAAAATCTTATTTGGGGCATGAATTCCGACATAAGAAGCCTATTGGCTTACACATATATTTGTTTTCAACAATGATTATCTCATTACTTATAATTAGGTTTAAGATGCATGCTTATCTTCATTTTCAACACAAATTTCCCAAGAAAAGCAATGTGTAGGAGTATCTAAAAATCTATTATATATGTACTTAAAAATTCTATTGTTTCTAGCATCTAATTTATGTAAAGCTTCAAACAACCTACTACCCCATACAAATAGTTTAGTAAATCCGAAAATCTTAACATTTACCCTAACTCTACATCTTCAACCTAAAACTTTAGGAAAATGTGCTTTAAACACCCTAACACAATAAACTTGATTTACACATATTGAACAAATATTTTACCCAAAACCTCAAACCCTAGAAATTCCAAAGTATACATATAAAAACCTTGGTAGAAAATCTAAGTTATTTATCTAAATCCTTGTCTCCCAGAAGAAACCCTTATCACTCCAACTTATCTCTCTTGTTTTTCAATATACTTATATCTTTGGAGCCAAATTGCCAAATATACCACACCTTCATATATACCCTAAAACATATGAAAGAATGATGATACAAAAGAGCTCACTCTCTCAATATACCAAACCTTTTGATACACCTTATGGTACATGGAAGTAGAGATATACACGAAAGTAGAATGATATGTAAGAGTAGAGTGACACTAATATAAATGGTACTAAAGGGTCTTAGGTTTGTCTAAGGTATGGGTGTTTCAATCATAACATGGTCCATCATTGCACTAAACCCTTTATAAGGGATCAAGCTTACTCATTAATTATATATCACCAAAAGAAAAAAGAGAAGTGGACCTTTTAGAGAGAAAAAATGAAAGAATTAATAAAAAAAAATATAATAGTATAAAGAAAAATATTTGCAATAAAAATTTCTGCAATCTCTTTATTACTTCAAGGGTCTTGTATCTCTTTATAAATATTGGGTGTTGCACAAAGTTGGCTGTTGCAGTAGTAATGATGAGTAGGTACCCATCCAATCTGATTGCCGATTCAATCGAGGGAGTTGGAAGGTTCTTTTCCAGAGCAATTTTCCAAACCGGTAAATTGGTTTTGGCTCGTGAGACAAATTCCTGCGACCATGCCATAAATAGAGCAATTGTTGTTGTGCGGCAGCAATTGTATTCCTACGCCTTACAATATTTATTATTGAATCGAGTTTAAAATCTGTTTGATTTTATTGAAGAAATAAAAATATATATATATTAATTGGTTATATGAAACAATATTCTAAGGTTAGTTGATTTTTCTGAAAAGTATGTATGTTACATTTTAAGTATTTAAAATATAATTTTATAATGTTTATTATTAAAATAGATTTATTTTTTCCATTGATCTTGGATATTTTTAATGATATGATTGTTGCAGGAATTTATTGGGCAAGTGGTTTCCTAAGACATGACTATCCAGACTTTGGTTTTACCAACAATTATTATAAAAGACCAGACATTTGCAGAATGTTTGAGGAACTCTTAATAGTGGATGATTACTTGAAAATTATCTCTATTCCTACTCGTCCTGCTATTTCCAGTGATTAATCTAATATCTATTTAGGTAGGTTAATGTAGGGAATAGATGAAAACTTACATAAGTCTTAGATTATGGATAGCCATTACATAGGAAACAGAGTTCATCTCAGTGAGTACACAGCTTATGGGAATCACTACAGAATAACCAGACCATAGTTGATATTCTATTTTGGCAGTCCACAAGACTGTTAGATTGGAACTTGTCTTTTCACAGAAGTGGCATTATATTGTATAGCGTATTGGTAGTAATTATATAGCAACCATGGTTCATCTGGGCAAGTACATATCTTGAAGGTAGTATGGTAATAAGAGCTCATCTTAGCAGGTACAAAATGCACAGTTAATATTTTCTTTTGCCTGGCAGTATGTGCACTAGATTTAAACCTGGGTCTCAACATAGTAAGCACCCCTTTTTCAAATATAGCTTCTTACGGGATTGTATTTTTCATTTGCAGCAAAATATCACCCATGACAATATGGAAGATCTTCTGGGAGATGGGATTTTCACTATTGATGGAGATAAATGGAAGCAACAGAGAAAATTAGCAAGTTTTGAATTCTCAGCCAAAGTTTTGAAGGATTTTAGTAGTGTTGTTTTTCGAAAAAGTGCAGTGGAGCTTTCTGGAATTTTATTAGAAGCATGCAGAACAAATCGAATAGTTGAGGTGCAGGTAAGAAAGAATACCTTCAGATGTTTTCCCGGGAGTAAAACTAATGTGACTATACAATAATCTCTAGAATTTTCTTGGGTATTGATGCATTTCGATTTCTATACAATCCTTTTCCGAATGGTTTAATCTATCTATGCAAGCCTTATTTTTTATTTGAAGTCTTTGGATTAAGTTTGGTTTGATTGTCTTCTATGTGAACCATTTACTGGATCCCTAAATCAGTTAACAGAGAATTATATTTCTGGAAATGGTTCCATGTTAGGTGTTTACCAAAAATTTCTCAGCAAGAATTGCTGGGTACATTGTTGGAGAGGATTTCTCTAAATTTAAGATCTTTTTGTAATAAAATAGTCTCAAGATATGAAATTTCATCTTTGTTACACATTTTTAAAAGTGTTAACTTACATTTATAAATTTGTTCCCTTCAGAAAACATTCTCTCCTTCTGTCATGTAGCCAATAGCCATTAAACTCTTAATCAGGTGTCAGCTATCTGACAAGTAGTTACTGTTGTAATTGTACATATCGGAATTTTTCTGTGCTTTACTGTGTTTTTCTGATGTATATCTCACTTTCCTTCAGAATCTAACCATGGTCTAATGGGACAACCACTGCCCATAAGTTTTCCCAAATTATGGGTAAATTTTTCTAATCGTTGGGATATTATGTATAATAAGTCGGAACAGGGGTTATATCACTGGATTAATTTATTTTGGAAACCATTAGTATGCTCGAACAGGAAAAATATCACTGAAATATTTTATTCTAGAATCCAATAGTGCAACTCATGCAGCTGATAATAACCATTGAATGTGGCTGATGATTGTCTATTAGGATCTCTTCCTGAGATCAACAATGGATTCAATCTGCAAAGTGGGTTTTGGGGTAGAGATAAACAGCTTAAAGTGAAACTCTGGGCCAGAAGCTGCTTTCGCAAGAGCCTTTGATACTGCAAATGGTCTTGTTTTGTGGCGTTTTCTTGACATTAATTGGAAACTTAAAAGATATTTCAATATTGGATCAGAGGCCATCTTGAGGCAGAGCATCAAAATTGTGGATGATTTTATCTACAAAGTCATTCGAAATAGAAAGCAAGAGCTTTCTGCACAAAACAGCAATGTAAGGAAATAGTCCCATTAATTCTGTTGGTGATTGAGAAATCAATATAAATAAAAAAATTGCTCTTTTCACTGGCTTCCAGTAGTAGTACTGAAGAGCGTATTTGTATTCTCTTCACTGGCTTTGAAACTACGAACAGGAACCAGAAAAGCTATCTGACAAGTATCTACGAGATATCATACTGAATTTCATGATTGCCGGTAGGGACACAACTGCAGTTACACTCTCTTGGTTCATTTATCTGATCTGCAAGAACCCAGGTGTTGAAGAAAAGCTTGTACAAGAAATTCACGATGTGGTCACGGAAAATGAATCTGGGTCCCTTGCAGAATATATTAGTATGTTTGCCGAAGGTCTGACACACAGGGTATTGGATAAGATGCACTATCTTCACGCATGTTTATCAGAAACATTGCGCTTATGCCCAGCTGTTCTAGTGGTAAGAGAATTAATGTTTTGAATCAAACTTTATGATCTATTATAAAAACAAAAAGAAATAAAAAGAGAATTTTTTTTTTTTTCCATTTCCATTGATCTTTTACACCTTTCTACATAGAGCCAAATATTGGCATCTATGGCACATTATTCTCCTTGTAACCTTGTTGCTCGTTTGATGTGACCATGAAAATTGAAAAAAAAGAAGCTCACGGATGGATCAAAGTTTATTCTGCTTTTTGTATTTTGATCTAATTGGAAGGTTGAAGATTATGGTTAGTTACTAATTGAAAATTGACAAAATGATATGCAGGATTCCAAGAATGTTGGTTCTGATGATACCCTTCCAGATGGACTTAGAATGAAGAAAGGTGATTTGGTGAACTATGTTCCTTACTCTATGGGTAGAATGGAATATCTCTGGGGAATTGATGCTAAGAAGTTTAGGCCTGAAAGGTGGCTTGAGAATGGGGTTTTCCAACCTCAAATCACCTTTCAAATTCACAGCATTTCAAGTAAGTAAACCAAACGTGAGAATTAGTTTGACAAGGGACCATTCCATTTTTTGAAACTAACACAACATGCATTGTTTACTTGCAGGCGGGACCTCGAATTTGTCTTGGGAAGGAGTTTGCATACATGCAAATGAAGACTGTTTCTGCCGTTCTTCTTCCTTTCTTCAAATTTGAAGCTGTTAAAGGAAAGGAAGTTGCATATGAGCCTGCACCTACACTCCATATGAATGAAGATGGATTTAATGTTCATGTCATGTGTAGGTCAGACTGATGAGCACAGCTTCTAAGGCATATTGTATAGTTTTAGGTCTTACCCATTACAGGTAAACTGACATTTTCCTTGGTTGGTGTAATATAAGCATTAAGGAAGATGGTTATTACAATAAGGATCTGTAATATCAGTTGTATCGTCTTAGGTAGGTGAAGTTTGTGTCTTAGCTTATAGTGTTCGTAGATATGGTATTTTCCCGGTTATCTTTGAAAACATAAATTGTATGTCTTAAAATGCTTATATCAGAACTTGAAGTACTCTTTTGCATAGAGGATCTGGTATCTGAGCATGTTTCAATAGTTGTTATAGCATTTGTTGATTTAATGCCTAATATTTAACAATATTGGACCAATAGTTGTGAGTCATGACTTTAAAGTTGTAGTGTTGATGATGACTACCCATAATTGAATGAAATATATTCCTTAGATCTAAAAAGCAACAAATCATGTGATGCCACATCAACACACCAATCAAACATGACTTAGTGCACAACTACCGGTTTCACTTTTTTTTGGGCCTTTTTGGACACACCTCGACAAAAAGCATGTTGATGTGGCATCATATTTGATGATGTGACCTTGAAACCTTAGTTATAAGTAGGGGACTTGCCAAGTAAGCCGCTATAAAAATTGGGAGTGATTTGAAATTTTCACGTAGGATTTTGAGAAGCGCGAAGTTAGGATGCTCAACTATTGGGTCTTCTCCCCTATATAATCTATTTTGTTTATAGCTAGGCCTTTCTTGAACTATTTGAACTAGATGATGTTAAAATTGTGGTTGCATGCCTCAGGAAAATTAACTAGTCAATATTGGAATCTCATCTAAAAAGTCTAGGATGTATCATAAGTGACTCAAAACTAGTTTTTGAAAAATATTAAATGGTAAATAGAGCATCTAAATAAGAAAACAAATTTGGGAAAACCTATGGCAAATTTTATTTTATATGTTATTTTCTATTTCCTCCTTTCTCTCCTCTTATTGTGATGTTTACTCATCTCATGGTTCTATTGGGTATGTCTACTTTTGTTCATTCTAGAATTTCTTTTATTAAACTTATTCAATCCTTAATCTTCTGTGAAGTATGAAATCTTTAGTTAATATCTAAAGATGAATGGTAACTTTTCTTATTTTGGTGGCTATTCATGTGGTAAATTTTTGAACCTTCTCTTGAAGTAGATGGTGGATATGAAAGTTTTACTCCATGTTTATTTTTGGTATGCATACATGAATGTTTTGCATCAATTTGCATTGCATCTCATTTACGGTTTCAAAATTGCATTAGTGTGGTTTGCATTGCATCTCATTTAGGGTTTCAAAATTGCATTAGTGTGCTTTGCATTGCATTTAGGGTTTAATTTTGCATGTTTGCATCACTTAAATTCATAAAAAAAACCAATAATTTTGCAATAATTTTGCATACATCTTGCATTGTAGTTGCATGATCAAGAGTGTCTTTCAAGCATTTAGATTCAAATTTCAGTTAAAAGTTGTCACTTTGCTCACTATTTTTCACTAGTTGCATTTGCATTAGGAAACCTAAAATTGGAAAAATCTGTCACAAAATTCACAATCTGCAACTTGAAACAGAGAAGTCAAACATCAAACCAGAAACACAAACTTTAACTTTTCCAACCCCTTGTACAAAGACTCATTCGCCCTTGGGCGAACCTATCCTTGTATAGGTTCTTTTTCAAAATTTTGGGCATCATTTTGTCTTTATTTGCTTCATTTCATTCTACTATAAGATTTGGGTTTCAATTCCAGAAAACAAAAATTTCTGCACTTTCTTGCATTAAGTTCAATTGGTCAAATTAAGTACATTGTTTGAAATCAAAATTGGCATTAAAAAGACATCATTTTTATGCTTTTGCATAGCATAATCAGTAGATTATCAAAATTGTAAAATCTTTTTACACTTTTGCATAAGTTGGATAGATTACTTTTCATTTTTGGCACACACTCAAAACTCTAAATGTTACACTTGTCTTTCCTTTTCAAGTATTCTAAGATAAAGCTCATTAACAAGCATGTTAGTCATTCTTCCAATATCATTCCTAGTTATGAGAATATCTTAGTGCAAGAGAATGAAATTGTTGACACATTCCTTAATACTCGACATTGCCTATCCTTCACTCATCCCCTAATATCTCCTATTTGTGAGGATTTTTTGATACAAGAGGATGCAAGCATAGAAAATCGTGAAAATCATAGTTGCTCTTCTCCTGATACCTCTCCTATTTGTGACAAAGGTATCTTAGTGTTAGAAGATACACTCATTGAGCATCATGAGAATCTTGTTTGTCCCTCTCCCCCTACCCCACCCACTTGGGAGGACATTATGGCACAAGAGGATGAGATCATTGACACATTTCTTAACATCACCTTTCCTAGTCTCCATTCATCTCCCAACATCTCTCCCACTTGTGAGAATACTTTAGTGCAAGAGAGTGCAATCATTGATAATCCTGAAAACCATAGTTGTTCTTTTCCCAATACCTCTCCTACTTGTGATGAAGGTGTCTTGGTGTTAGAATATTCAACCATTGAGCATCAAGAGAATCGTGTTTGCTTCTCTCCTAAAACCTCTCCTACTTGGGAAGATATTTTTGGACATAAAGATGACAAGAAGGCTTGCTTAGATGAACATGCTAAGGTCACCTTAGATTCCCCCTTGTTAGAAAATCATCAACAAGAAGTCACATCCGCTGAGGTTATGAATGCACAATTGGCCATTAGATATCCAAAACCTCCTCTTGGACCTCCCCAAAGTTCTTTAATTATTGAATCTCCTAAGTCACCTCTTGAGCCAATTCTCATTATAAGACCTCCAAAACCTCTAGGGACTATCTTAAATTTTGCAAGGAAAAATTATAGTAACAATGTTTCATAGCAACCGAGTTATAATACCATTGCTCCCACATACAATACAAGGAATAATAGGCAACCACAAACCATACCGACTTCATTACCATTACCTCAACCTATCTTTCCTAGTGCTCCTCATTTTCCTTTGCACAATGGAAAGGAGTATGATCTTGCGGAACAACTTAGAAACACTCCTGCTAATATTTTTATGGGACCTAAGTATTCAAGCTTCACCTAATTATCATAGCATGCCTCAAAGTGCTTTGCAACAAGTTGTTAACCCTCCTAGTATGCAACCAAACGATGTAGCAGCCCTAATTCAAGGTATGAACTCAGTCAACTTAGACATTACCTTTCATTAAGATGAGTTATTTCCATTAAAAGTGTAAAAAAATGATGCATTTGATGATAGTGCCCATTATTAATTGTTGTGGCATAAAGCGTACCCTCATTGATAATGATTCAAAACTCAATGTTTGTAGTGTAAGCCTTTTAGATAAGATTGGAGAGGACAAGAGTCAAATTCAACCTGATTCTTTATCTATTTTTGGATTTGATAATGTAGGCAAACAATTGCTTGGTGTGATAACATTACCTGTTAAAGTAGGAAAGGTTACATTGCAAACCCCTATTCATATTATTCCTAATGATCTTTCATATAATCTTCTCTTAGGTAGACCATGGATTCATGCAATGAATGCAGTGCATTCAACATTACATCATCTAGTAAAGTACACATCAAAAATAAATCTACACAATCAAAGTTGGCCCACAATCATATCACAATTATTCACAAACTGAAATTGGAGACAAATCCTCTTACAACATTGACACCAACTACAAAAGTGGAACCTTTACAAATTTAGGATAAGGATAAGTGCCTTTCACTCGTGACAATGTTGTCAAAAGATTATTGGTGATCATTAGATTTCACACCTAAATTCGATGGCCAACCCAAGATTATACAATTAAAGTCAAGAAAGGAGAAAGAAGTTGCCATAGTATCAACACAAGCTGAGTCATCAAAATATTTTAGCAAAGAAGAGGGAAATAATAATTATACATCCACATATGATGAGTGTGATCATGAGAAACCACCAAATCCAAAAGAAATGGAAAAGGATTTAGTGCTAGAGAAAAAGGTATATGTTTCCCTATAGAGCCTAACACACAAGAAACAACTAGTATTCTTGGTGTTTGGACCATTGATTTGTTTATTCAAGCCTGGGAATGAAGATTTTGACAAAACCTTTGTTTTTGCATTAGAAAAGGAGGTTTTTTGAGTTGGGAGTGTTTCTGACCATACAGGTGCAAACTAATGGTGGATTATGTGGTTTTGGGCCATTTAATTTTCTGCCACAAGGTTTCAAAGTGATTGGATAAGTTTGAAGGGTACTTCCTTTGTTAAATTGACCTCTTTTCCTTGATTTCCCCATGGTGAGTGTATTGGAAGTCTAAACTGGTCCAAAGGAGTTATATTTGATCTTGAAGTATGTTGTGTAAGTCCTTAATGGATGTCTAAATCCATCATTTAATTGGAAAGTCTTTTGGGAAATTTGGGTGAAAAGTCCCTTGAAGTTGTTTGGCACTATTGGTAGAAAGAATGTACCTGACAAGTGGATTTGTGAAGTTATTTTGAATTTTCTTTGGATTGTGGGTTGATCATCTTGTGTAGGCATCCTTTTAAAATCTGCAAACAACTAAACTTCAAATAATGGGTTAGTGCCTTGCAAACTCTATCAAAATACCTCTATGAAATATCTTGTGAATGTTTTCAAATGTCACAAATGATAATAGAAAAAAAACTAAAGCATTATGAAAACAAAAGCAAGTTACCTATTCCATAGTGGATTGGTGTCACATGTGCTAGTGACCCTTTCCCAATCCTTGATCAAAGCTCAAGATGATAAAATGCAAATGGAGATGATGGAGTGAAATGGACAAGATCAAATCTCAAATGAAGAGAGTAACCTTGCATAAAATTGTGGATCCATGAATGAGAATAAAAGCCTCATTTTATAGATTTTTTTGATGAGAGATTGGCCAAGATGGTGAATGTGGGACTAAAGATCCTCCAATGAGAAGATGACACTTGTCAAATGATGAGTGGTCAATGGTTGTGCAAGATTAGGGAAATGTGCCCATGAGAGGGAGAATTTGAATTTGAATTTGCAATAAATTTTGAGAGGGGGACAAGAAAAACAACAATAAATGCAATGTTTGACTTGTCATGTTGAGGGAAAATGAGGTTTTTAATAAATCAATAAAATTGATTTATTGTGCAAGTGGCTAGATCTAGATAATGCAAGTGGGATGGGATTAGCATTAGATTTAATCAGGATTAATTAGCTAGGGTGATGATTAAGCATATTTGACCACTTTGACTTGATTTAGGGATTTAAATCAAATTAAAGGGAGATGAATAATGCTCTGAGATTTAATTAAATAAATGATTGATTTATTTAATCAAAGAGATGATGAAAGGATCAAGTTTGATTTATTTGATTTAGGTTGATGAATTTACCCTGATGAATGGATGAGCGTGATTTTGATCAAATGCATAATGCTAATTTTGTGTGTCTACATCTTGTATTTTTCATTTGAAGTTGATCTCCACCCTGGGTCTGCATCAATCTCTCAAGGGGGCAATGTACCAGTGTACTTTCCGCTGGGACATTCGAAAAAAAATTTAAAAATTGAATTTTTGATCGCGGTAAGTTTATTCTTTGAACCAACACAACAATTACATTGCTTCAAAGAGGGGGAAAATGTAGAGATGCAAAATTAGCATATAATATTTAATCAAGTCCATTCATCAAATAAATCAAGTCTATTTGATTAATCTCTAAGGTCATCCATTTAAATTAAATAAATCAACTTTATTTAATTTGATCCTAACATCACCCTCTTTGATTAAATAAATCAAATCTTTATTTAATTAAATCTAAAAACATCTTCCATCTCCTTTTGATTTAGTTTAATCCTTAAATCTAAGTCAACTAAGTCAAATCACCTAATCCTCTTTTAAAGTAACTAAATCAGGATTAAATCTAATCCAATGCATGTCACATTCTCTAGATTTTCCCACTTGCACAAATAAAGGATTTTAATTAATTTATTAAATCTCCATTTTCCATCAACATGGCATAAAAATGGAATATTCTCCAAGTTTGAAATCTCCCCCCAAATTGACATTTACATCCAACAAGGCACTTAAGAGCTCTTACATGTCTCTCACATAAGTCAAACTTGGCATTTAAGACCTTTTTTCTCCCTCCAACAAGCCAAATTTGAAATTTGAAAAGGCCACCTAATGTCATTTATTGGCACATTGACCAAAACTTGCACATCCTCCATCCACTCACATTTGGACAAGTGGCTCCTTCCTATTGGTTGAATCTTTATCCCACATTCACCCATTTTGCATATTTCTCCATCCTATCATTCTATAAATAGGAGGTCGCATTCCTCATTTTAGCATCCATAATTCATGCAAAGTTACTCTCTTCACATTGAGAGCTAATTTTGTCCACTTCATCTTCAAGGCATTTTATCATTGAGCTTGTCAAGGGCTGGGAAAGGGTCACTTTTCACAACAAAGTGACACCAATCCACTATGGGATAGGTATGCATTTGTTCTTCTTTTATGTTTCCAATTAGTTTGCTTTGTTATCTTGTTTAAGAGGTACTATGCATTATTTCATAGGAGCATTTGGTAAGTTTGCATGAACTAACCCATGTTATGGAGTCTAAGATTGTGTGTAGATTTATAGGGTGCTCATAGGTGTTCATTAGATTTTACACCCTCCTCCAAAGGAGAGTACAAAATCTCACAATCTAAACCTAGAGAGTCTTGTGTATGTATGATACCTTGAAGTAAGCAAGAAATATCTTTGTCACAAAAGAAAGGAACATCTTCTACTATTGATCAAGAGGGTACCTTGTCGAGGCTTCTCCAAGCCCACTTGATATATCTCCCTCCAAGAAAATGAAAGAAATTCTATAACAAGAGCTCATTTTGTGCATGGTCATTCTATCAATGAATGTAAGGTTTTGAGTAATAAAATTCAACATCTTAAGGATTGTGGTGCTCTTCCTTGTGTTGATGCACCTATTTCCTCTAATTGATAATGATTTCCATCCTATCAAGTTTCTCATAACTATGTGGCATTAGTAGCTTTATGTGACTTTCTCATTTCCATTCATGGTGGTACAATATTAAGTGCAACCATATTTCTCTTGGCAGCAAAATGATAGTTCTTGGTGGTTGTCTTTGTCTCTAAGATTGGGGGGCAAGGATAACTAGTTTTTAGAGGTGTGCATTCTTTCCAAGGATCCCCTCTTCCTTTCTTTCTACTTAAAATACCAACATAGCAAGTATGTTGACATTTTAAGTGGGGGCCATATTATCCACCACTCATTGTTTGCATGTTCCCTTCTTGGTGATGATAGCATACATTTCCTAGGACGTGTGATCATTACATTGTCATTATTTCATTTTGTCATTATTTATTTGCACCCCCTGAGGTGAGTTTTGTTTGACATTTCTTGCTCCACTTTGTTCATAGAGATTGAACTTGGTGTAGCATTAGCATAGCATATTGATCATGTTGTGGCACCTTATCAAAGTTATCAGGGAGTATAAATTTTGGTATGGTTGACTAATGGGAGCTTGTAGACCTAGCATGAATTTCCCATCGCCACTTGTTTTGTGGGATCACACCTTGTAGACCTATTGTGTGTTTCTCATATTTGTCTTGGGGACTCACCTAGTGTATATCAAACTACACTAGCCCTTGTGAGTGTGTTTTTCATGGCCACCAAGCATAACACAACTTGCTTTCCTGTAGTTCCATGTGAGAATGTTTGATAGATGTAGCATAATACAACTTGTAAGTCCATCTTTCTTTCCTCACATTAAATGTTGCATTGTATGTTTGTGTATCTTGTCTTGTTGCTTCATATCATACATATGTGTGTGTCCCTTTGTGCTTATGTTGGTTTTCCATGGGATCTTGATCTTGGGAGCTTGCACAACCTCCTTGATCCTTGTCATCCTATCCAATCAACATTTATACATTGGACCCCTCTTGACGTATATTTGTCTACTTTAGTGTGAGTTTGAGCGTAAGCTCATACTCTCACTAAAGTAGACACTAAATGTAGTGTAGAAAAATGTACACTTTTACATTTTCACACTATGTTTTTCTCCCCTTAATTAATTGGACTTAATTAAGCCTTTAATTGGCCCAATTATGCATTTACAAGCTTAATTAATTTCATTTTCCGAAAGGGAAACCCGCATTTAATTAATTCCTACATTGATCTTAACATATTGGAAATTGAGTGTCCTAGGTTTAGGTCCTAGGACCCATTCGCCCAATGGGTCCCCCTTAAGTCTCAAAACCTAATTTTTAATATGTTTTTGGTGGCATTTTAATGATCTAAATTCAAATTGCAAAGGTCAGCTTATGGTTTTTAATTGTCAAGTAATTAAGGAAATAGCTATAAATATAGTTATTTTATCAATTCAACATTAAGAATCAAGAGGTAACTTTCACAAGAGCAAAGATTATTGTCAAGAGCATTGAAGAGCAGATTTATTAGTCATCTACAACAACATTCAAGATCCTATCATGATGTTAAGATTTATGTGTGTTCATGCATGTTTTTGGAGCTAACATTGTGATGTAGGTTTCAAGTTTCAATCAAGTATTCAAGCATCAAGATCTATCAAGCAATCAATTCATTTCATGCAAGATCCAATCCTTAGAGTGATGTGTTAGACTTTAGTCCTCTAAGGGAATCCATTGAGAGTTTGGTGAGTTGTGACATAACATTGTTCATTCATCAAATTCTATCCATTTTATCATTATTTAATTACCAAACTAGGGTTTGACCAAGGAAAACACTTATCCACCAAAAACAAACTTTTTTCTCCTCTCTTTATATGTGCAGATTTGTAGGTGAAGAAGGATTGAAAGTTGATCAAAAGTGCAATTTTGCAAAGTTGTCAAAGTTGTCATCAAATTTTTCAATACAGAGAAAGTTGGATCTTGAATTTATTTTTGACTTTCCAGTAGTGAAACCTAGGGCAAACAACATCTTAGATCCATCTCCAGAAGACCCCTAAAATTGAGGAAAAAGCCTATACAAAGACCCATTCACCCTTGGGCAAATGAGTCTCAATAGGACACTTTGCAACACTTTTGTTGACTAGTACACATCATTTTATCCTTCTCAGATCTACTTGGAAGTTGTTGTTTATGTTATTATTACATTGAGTTCATTAAGCATTTTTAATTCATCTCCCCAAAGTGCATTTTAGTCATATTTTACCATTTTCTGACATAAGGAAAACAACAGACCTCCAAATAGGGTTGACTCACCTAAGGGTTGAAATTCAATCCTACCTTTGGAGATTTAATTTCCTAATGAAATTAGGAAAGTGTAAGTGTTCTAGATCATCATTTCACATTGATCACCTCGCTTACCTTTTTCTATGTTTCAAACACGAAACGTAAAATCAAATGTTCTTCTCAAGGATTTTAAGCAAAATTAATAGTAGTAGATTTTAATATCAACATATACTATCCAAACTAAAGATTTATAATCCAAATATATAATTATTAACAATAACTATTTGAGTTCATTGAATAATAATTTGCAACTTAGGAAAGTTATTGATAACGACTATACCTTGAAATTATAACATGTGATTTTAATCCTATAATAGAAATACCTATCAAATTCATTACTATAACATGATTTGAGAAATGATAATCAAGAAGTCCCAACTAACATCATATATTCATTTATAAGAGTATGATATTATATTATTCCAATATAAGAAGATCTATTGAATAATCCATTTTAGACGTTAACCTATAACTTAAAATAACAATACTCAAATACTCAATCATTACATGGAACAAAAGATACAAGGTCCTATTGACAACAAAAATAATCATATCCATGAATAATTAAACAGTGACGAATCAATGAAATTCATAAGATCCATAATTATCGATATTAGCCAATGATAGCCAAAAATAATACAAATCTTAGAATGATAACAAATTCTTGCAATTTAGCATAATGGAAACACAAGTATAAAACAATGCACAAGTTTAGAATTATAATCTCTCCCAACCCTTGGCATGTCTTTCCCTATAATTAGGTCTTAAATATGATTAATAACACTATGTACAAACATAGATAACTAATCCTAGTGTTGATCTCTATCAATTCTATCATTTACCAGAGCCACTAATCATTTGCTCACATTGTTATATAATTGAGTTTATTGGTCTCAACCTCTTAGGTGTAAATAAAATCAACATAAGATATAAACATTTATGGTAGGTATGGATCTTTGATATAAGATCTATAGTTGACAATTCTTTATTTAATATAAAATTTATGAAAAATATATACAAATAGTATGGAACAAATGGGTATGTGCAGGATCATCATGGAAAAAATAGGCCCTTAAGTGGCAATGAAAATTCAGAAAAATCAGAGTTAGGCAATTTGACGTAAAAATTTGAATAAGTTATCTATATTATTTCAAAAATATGTAAGAATAGAATATGTCGAAAATTGAATGTAGTTTCTAAACTACTAGGTTTATTTTTTCTTAAAAAAATATATATTTGTTGAAAATTTGAAATTTCAATTCAGTAGTACTTAAATTTCAGGGAAAAAATAAGAAGTAGGTGTATGTCTAACCACCCTAACCATAATAAAATCATAATATTTTTTTATAAGATTTTAGATATAAGTAGAGGACTCATTTCCAGATGTGATGCATATTTTTTTGTATTTTTTTCCCAGTAAATAATTAATTATGAATTTTTTATTACAACTTTTAAAAAATATAAAAACTCGTATGTCTGACCACCTTAACTTGGTCAAAACTTCATGAAATTCATTTTTTTTTTAATCCTATAGTATGCGAAGCATAAAATGTGACGCATGTTTTGGATTCAAAAAATGTGATACCGTTTGAAAGTTATAGATGTTTTTCAATTAGGCTATCAATTAGGACTTTAGTTGTAATTCTAATAGAAAATGAATAATAAAAATTTATTAGATTTAAACTAAAGTATAATTTATATTGGTGGAAAGTTGAGAAGCTCCTTTACAAACCCTTTTCGTTTCATCAATTTTGGGTAAAAACAAAGTCATTAGCCATATGGGCGAAGTCTGGAAAAGCAAGGTAAGTTGTTAAACATGTTTTTTGTGTTGACTTCTTAGGATTGGCAGGTCCAAACCAAAATCCAAAGCAAGTCTGAGGCTAATCCCTAGGCATTAAATTTTGTGTTAGAAATATCAGATATCCTATTCAAATCGGATATCCAATCCAAATCAGATATCCGATATCCGATATTTTCTATATAGAGTTGCAAAAATGTTATACAATTTATAATATATGATTTAAAAAATGCAATAAAGTTTATAATTTAATATATAATATACAATATAGTTTATAATGTAATATATAATATACAATTTATGATAATCTCTTACCGAATTATGTATTTAATATATAATATATTATATTATT
The DNA here is from genome assembly GCA_007258455.2 of Sequoia sempervirens. Classification (NCBI taxonomy): domain Eukaryota; kingdom Viridiplantae; phylum Streptophyta; class Pinopsida; order Cupressales; family Cupressaceae; genus Sequoia; species Sequoia sempervirens. The sequence goes on along the minus strand of VDFB02270651.1, from coordinate 56,985,914 downwards.
ATGTATAATATTTAA
>VDFB02270651.1:56972643-56985799 GCA_007258455.2 Sequoia sempervirens | reverse complement strand
AGAGCACCACAATCCTTAAGATGTTGAATTTTATTACTCAAAACCTTACATTCATTGATAGAATGACCATGCACAAAATGAGCTCTTGTTATAGAATTTCTTTCATTTTCTTGGAGGGAGATATATCAAGTGGGCTTGGAGAAGCCTCGACAAGGTACCCTCTTGATCAATAGTAGAAGATGTTCCTTTCTTTTGTGACAAAGATATTTCTTGCTTACTTCAAGGTATCATACATACACAAGACTCTCTAGGTTTAGATTGTGAGATTTTGTACTCTCCTTTGGAGGAGGGTGTAAAATCTAATGAACACCTGTGAGCACCCTATAAATCTGCACACAATCTTAGACTCCATAACATGGGTTAGTTCATGCAAACTTACCAAATGCTCCTATGAAATAATGCATAGTACCTCTTAAACAAGATAACAAAGCAAACTAATTGGAAACATAAAAGAAGAACAAATGCATACCTATCCCATAGTGGATTGGTGTCACTTTGTTGTGAAAAGTGACCCTTTCCCAGCCCTTGACAAGCTCAATGATAAAATGCCTTGAAGATGAAGTGGACAAAATTAGCTCTCAATGTGAAGAGAGTAACTTTGCATGAATTATGGATGCTAAAATGAGGAATGCGACCTCCTATTTATAGAATGATAGGATGGAAAAATATGCAAAATGGGTGAATGTGGGATAAAGATTCAACCAATAGGAAGGAGCCACTTGTCCAAATGTGAGTGGATGGAGGATGTGCAAGTTTTGGTCAATGTGCCAATAAATGACATTAGGTGGCCTTTTCAAATTTCAAATTTGGCTTGTTGGAGGGAGAAAAAAGGTCTTAAATGCCAAGTTTGACTTATGTGAGAGACATGTAAGAGCTCTTAAGTGCCTTGTTGGATGTACATTTCAATTTGGGGGGAGATTTCAAACTTGGAGAATATTCCATTTTTATGCCATGTTGATGGAAAATGGAGATTTAATAAATTAATTAAAATCCTTTATTTGTGCAAGTGGGAAAATCTAGAGAATGTGACATGCATTGGATTAGATTTAATCCTGATTTAGTTAATTTAAAAGAGGATTAGGTGATTTGACTCAGTTGACTTAGATTTAAGGATTAAACTAAATCAAAAGGAGATGGAAGATGTTTTTAGATTTAATTAAATAAAGATTTGATTTATTTAATCAAAGAGGGTGATGTTAGGATCAAATTAAATAAAGTTGATTTATTTAATTTAAATGGATGACCTTAGAGATTAATCAAATAGACTTGATTTATTTGATGAATGCACTTGATTAAATATTATATGCTAATTTTGCATCTCTACATTTTCCCCCTCTTTGAAGCAATGTAATTGTTGTGTTGGTTCAAAGAATAAACTTACCGCGATCAAAAATTCAATTTTTAAATTTTTTTTCGAATGTCCCAGCGGAAAGTACACTGGTACATCGCCCCCTTGAGAGATTGATGCAGACCCAGGGTGGAGATCAACTTAAAATGAAAAATACAAGATGTAGACACGCAAAATTAGCATTATGCATTTGATCAAAATCACGCTCATCCATTCATCAGGGTAAATTCATCAACCTAAATCAAATAAATCAAACTTGATCCTTTCATCATCTCTTTGATTAAATAAATCAATCATTTATTTAGTGGAAATCTCAAAACATTATTCATCTCCTTTAATTTGATTTAAATCCTAAATCCAAGGTCAAAGTGGTCAAATCTGTAGTATCACCTAAGCTAGTGAAAATCACAGTTAAATCTAATGCTAATCCATCCCACTTGCATTATCGAATCACTGGCCACTTGCACAATAAATCCAATTTTATTGATTTTATTAAAACCTCATTTTTCCTCAACACTTTAATAAGTCAAAGCAATGCATTTATTGTTGTTTTCTTGTACCCCTCTCAAAATTTATTGCAAATTCAAATTCAAATTCTCCACTCTCATGGGCTTTTATTTCCCTAATCTTGCAGCCATTGACCCTCATCATTTGACAAATTGTGTCTTCCTCATTGAAGGATCTTTAAAGTCCAATTCACCATCTTAATGAAATCTCATCAACAAAATCTATAAATGGAAACTCATTTCTCATTCATGGATCCACAATTTTATGCAAGGTTACTCTCTCTTCATTTGAGATTTGATCTTGTCCATTTCACTCCATCATCTCCATTTGCATTTTATCATCTTGAGCTTTGATCAAGGATTGGGAAAGGGTCACTAGCACATGTGACACCAATCCACTATGGAATAGGTAACTTGCTTTTGTTTTCATAATGCTTTAGTTTTTTTTCTATTATCATTTGTGACATTTGAAAACATTCACAAGATATTTCATAGAGGTATTTTGATAGAGTTTGCAAGGCGCTAACCCATTATTTGAAGTTTAGTTGTTTGCAGATTTTAAAAGGATGCCTACATTTGGTGCTAGAGGGAGGGCATTGATAGCCAATTGGTTCAAATGATTTATGTTTTGAATCTAAATTTGATTAGAATCGCCGTTTGTGAAAACTAAATCTTTCAAATCACTTTTCTTGTGAATATGAATATCATTTTGCGATGAAGTATATTAAATAACATGAACTTTTCCTTTGCCTGCCTTTTGAATTCACTTGGAAAGATTTTCAAATGATTTTGTGATGCGTTCTTACATTTGCCATTTGCATTGGCTTGAAAACTTTCCTCTTTGACATTTATGGTGCAGCTGTGTATCTGCCATTTGCATTACATGAAAGTGTTTTTTTACCATTTGCAGTCCATTTGCCACACTCAAGCCTCTTATGCATGACTGTAAGGTGGCATTTTCCTTTAAATGATTTATTGTTTGGACCAAGCAATTTGATATCACAGGTTTGATAAGATGGAAATTAAATTCTCCAAAACTCTTTTATAATCTTGTTTTTCTTCTTCCATTTTCATGGGATGGAAACGCATCAATGCCTTGTCAAATGCATTATAGTATTTATCCAAAGTCCTTGTTAGCCATTTATGTGGTCTTTAACTCAATAAGCTGATCACAGTACTGTTGGTGAATGTCTTTATATTGCGCTTGCTTCAAATCAAGTTTGTTCTTTGATATATTGCTTTGATTTCTCCTGTTCTAGCTTCTGACAGTTGAAGTGTGACAGGAAATGCCAGCAAACTCTGCTCTTTTTATCTTTCGTTTCTTGCAAAGAAAGACATGAAGTGGAACAAAACCATGCATCGGTACACATATAGTCTTCTTTTTTGATTCACTATTCGCACCCTACGAAGTCCTCGAGTAGTCGATTATTCATACGCTGGTTAGGGAGGCAAACTAGAGAACCAGTTTTTAATATATTCGAACCAGCTGTTTTATTACCTCGACCAGTGGGAATGGGTAGTTGTGTTTTGTGTCTTTGCAGCAATAATAGCACTGTCTACTGTGGTTGCGCCCATCACTATGCTTGTGTCACTATCCACCATTTTTTTTAAAATTCCAATTCCAAGTTGGATCTCTCTCTTTCTACCTGTGATATCAGATGTGTTCTAAAGCTTATCTATTCTCAGTAAGGGGTAAGGTTGATCCCCGTGTTCATCGCTGGTCCATGGGGCAGGCTCATTGTTGCAGGGAACAAACGGGATCTCCAACCCAATTTTTCCTGTCGAGTGTCCAAAGGAGTTAGCTAATCCTTCAGTTTGCTTCAGTCAGATTTCACCCATCAGCCTTCTCATCCATCACTCCCCCAATTCAATAAATGTTCTAAGTCTAACAGAGACCTCAACCACTGCCAAAACCATCATTAATAAATGTTCTAAGTCTGATCGAAATAATTACTGCTTTGACCTGTATTCTATGTTCTATCCATCACACACGCCAACGTACACAACCCTGCTGCCAATCCACGTGATTTTCGGTGAATTTCATCTCTGGTCTTTCGAAGCGGATGTTACTGGTAAATGATAAATTCTCATGAGTTCTTGATTGAGTTGACAGAAGCGACGCATGGTCTGTTAAGCCTGCACTGAAAATGTTATTGTGTTTGTTATCTTCCGAGAAAATAGCATTTATTAATGATTTGGTTAATTTATTGTGAACTCGCAGATGCTTCATTGAAAATCATAAAGTTTGGTGGGATGAGTTGATACCTACAAATGCATCATCTGAAAGCTTGGTAGGATGGCACCTGACCTCATTTATAGTAGCATTCACTGTAGGAGGGAGACGGAATAAATCTAACATATAAACATGTTGCGTCTGAAAGGGTGGTTGGATGTATTCCACGTTGAAGTGCATTCTCTTTAAAGTCTCCGTAATAAACACCCTTTTCACTCAGGCCGCGTAGATCTCTGAAGTGTGTGAACTTGTCTATATTTATCATTTTTCCTATTACTCATTTGTTGTGTTGTGTTGACTTTCATGATGTTGCAGGTACGAAGATATGTCCTAAGCAAACAAAGGCGTTCTGTTTAAGGCACAAATATTTTGTGGACTCTTTGAAATATGTTGTGTTGATTTGAATATTAAAGAGTACCTAAGACACATTTCATGCCTCACATGACATTTATGGTCTTTTATTAGGGTGCATGTATATTGAGATTTTGTTGCCTTGATTAAATCTTTATTCCTAATGTGTCACTCTCTAGGAAATTTTTATGATTGTGTTTGAAAAGAAAAGGGGGCTTTCATTTTTTTTTAAAAGATTCGATTATTGGCAAGAAGGATCTTTTGCAAATTGTTTTGTTTCATATTGGTTTTAAAGTCTTTAGGAATCAAGATCTTTATTAAATGTTTTATCACTTGAAATCACTTATACTAAAATGTTGAAAAATGAATTTAGTTAACTTAGTTTTCATATAAATTTTTCTTTTGTTTGATAGGTACAAACGAAGGAAAAGCGAAGGCGAAAAGGTACAAGGAAAGCGAAAAGTCAACAAGGAGGAGGCTAGCAAACGAAAACGAAAGGAGGGGAAATTTTTTTTCTTTTTTGAAAACACAATGTGTTTTTTAACACTTTAAGTGTTTGATCAACACTACTTCACGAAGTTGTTTATCTTTTCGTTTTAGAACACTAATTTTCATTTGGGTCTAAAACGAACAATTTTATTTTCATTGCAAAGGGCTTAAAATGAATCTTAGGACAAACGCACTAGATTTTGTTTGAGGTTAAGAATTGAACAATCAAAACTCACACTTCATTTTGGTGCTTAAAACGAATTCACAATTGCTTTGAAGGCTATAAAACAAACAAGTGCTTGAATTGTGTGATTTTGTCTTTTTGAGTGTGTATCCTCTCCCCTTGCGCTTCGTGCGATCTAGGGTGCAAGAGAAACACTCAAATACATTTTATTGCTTTGAAACACTTCGATTTGGGCTTAAAAATTGAACATCTTGTGCGAGTGTGAGTAGGGGCATTTTCGCGTACATTCTCTTTCTTTGTGCCATCAAAGATCGATCGGGTTACGGATTGTGTCTTTGCTCACTTTTGTTTATCTTAGAGGGCCTGCCTTGGGGAAAAAGTACTCACCCAAGCGACGACTCAACCGGTAACACTCTAAAGCCAAGAGTATTTCCAGCCGGGATATAAATGAGGGTTTTGGTTAAATGCCATAATCAAGCGGTTGGCTCCAATAGGATGGATCCAAAAGGGGACTCTTGCCGTATGGGTCAATCTCCACGAACGGAAAGTCCTTACTAGAACCTATGTGCTAGAATTTGCCAAAATCCTTAATCTATTTGTTGGTGCAGAAGCGGTCGTGCGAAGCCACCCCACACTCTTCACGGTCTTCTAGTAGAGATGGAAATGCCATGGGAGTTTCATGGGTGTTGATGCTTAGGCTGCCCGATTGGCGTTAATGAGCGTGGAGAGCTAGTGGGGTCAAGCATCTAACCATCGTAGAGATAAGCGTGGCTGGACTTGTCAAGTGGGAATCAACAAATATTGTCTTACATCCATGGGACTTTGTAATTATTCTTTGTTTGAAAACGATGTCTGTCAAAACATTTGCAAACAAACATTCAACATGATTCTCAAAATTTCAACCCTCTTTAAGACAAATATCATTGACTCAATCCATATGTTACTGCTTTCCACCAGCGGATTCATGTTAAGTAGGAGTTTAAGCATTGGATTATATCTCAATTTGTCTTCTTGGTAAGCAATAAACCCTTGCCTTAAGTTCATTGAATTTCCACATAAAATATCTTACGTGGGGTTTAAGGAAATTAAGACATTGGTACATCTTAGTTTGAAACTTTAATCAAAGAAAGTGTTTTTGGTAAAATAAATCCATTAAAGCAAAGCTAAGCAAAATGAACTTTCATGTGTGTTGAAGACTCCAAATCCCAAAAAGCACAAATCATTGATTGGAAATCCAAAATGTTCAAATCATTCCTTGGTTACAAAGGTCTTTAGGAAGCATATGCATGCTCTTCAATACCTAGGTCTAGGAAAACACAAAGTGTCTTTTTTAGGTTCACCTAAAGGATCAAAACAAATCAAACCTCTTTCATCCATCTTTCAAAACATCAAAATCCATCTCACAAATCATCTTTTGAAAAACCTTGAAATCATCCTTGAAGTACTAGGCTTTATGACAAAATCAAGCAATCATCCAAACTCATTGAGACCAAGTCCTTGAAAATTTTTATCAAAACACCTTTGGCTAGGAATGTGTAAATGCATCCTTTTGCATATCCTTAGTCAAAGTCATCCAAATCATCTTGTCTAGCTTAGTGTATGTAGATGAATCCTTCTCCATATACTTAGTGAAACAATCATTTCGTTTGGGTAGAGGTGGGTAGATGCATCCTTCTCCTCACACATATCCAAATCATCATCCTTTGAACATAATTATCCTTTAGATCATTATCAAACATCTTAGGGTTCCTTTTTGTTCAAAATCCAAAACAAAATCCAAATCAAGATCAAGGACAAAACCTCAAAATCCAAAAATCAAACCAAACAAAAATCCAAAGCCTAGTATTTCATTCAAGATCTATCAAAAGTCGAAACATCCATAACATCCATCTTTAAACATCACCATCTTATCATCATCAAAATTGATCCTAAAAACTTTCACTTTGGGACATAAAATAGAGATTAATCCAAAGAATCAAGAGATTCATCTCCCATATTCTCGAAGATTGATCCTTGTTTTATGGTTCAAATGAGATCTCAATACAAGAAGAGTATGGAATCCCACAAAGAAACTCCCGCTTCAAGTGACCTTAACCAAACAAACACAGAAATGAATCTCGCAGAATCAAGCAATCCATTGATCCCCTCATCATCACAAAACCCACAAGAAGAAAATCAAGGGGAGGACCTCACCTTTGGAATGTCTCGCGAAGAAATAGCTGAAATGCTCCAAAATCCGAACAACCATAGAATCATCAACATCATGATGAGACTTAACCCTTCGTTATTTGTACATGCTTGAACTAGCAAAACAAGGGGCCAAGTTGCCTTCGAATTTTGATGTGACCACTATAGTAGAGACATCTTTTCCACCAATCTTATCCACCATCCCCATTTCATCTACACCCCCATCTCAAAATGTCATGGAAAATATCCCGCAAATCACAACATCATTTGCTCCAACTCAACCCAACGTTAACAAGGGAAACACATTCCTCAATGAACTTCAATCACATCCCCTTGTGAATAACCAAAACTTGGACGCAAACACCACAGTGGAACAAAACATCCTCCATAATCCATTACACCAAATGTTCCTCTTCACTTTACATTATGACCTATCATCAACATCTTTTCACGGAGCACCACAAACACCTCTTCTCACAAATTCACAAGAGGAGGGAGACATATTCGGACAAGGGGGCATTTTCAACACCACAACACTTTTGCAAGGATTCACCCCCCTTACATTTCCACCTATCCCACCACTACCATTATCATCCACATCACTCCTTGGCTTGGGGTTGCCTCCCCTACCAAGTATCAATCAAACCGCTATCCCAACCATCAATCAAAACATCTTGCCAAATGCTAACAAATTATTGTTGACATCACAACAACAAATGACAAACACACAACCTATGGAAACATCATCAAACACCCCCACAACATTGCAAAGCATGGCCTCTCAAGGGCCAATCACATCAACCATGCCACTTACCACATCAACAACACCATCCACCAATCACGCAATCAACATGACAACACCATCCACCAACCAAATAATCAACACAACATCACCATTCACCACCACCACAAACGCCATTCCAAATCCACCACCACCACCCCCACCACCACCAACATTCACCACATCAAACCAATTCGACGCAACATTGCAAGCTGCTTTCCAAAGAGGCTATCAACAAGTGCAAAAACAAAAAGCCGTGCAACAAGCCGCTCAAGCTGCGCAAGCTGCCAAAGCCGCATTACAAGTGCAACAAGCACAACAAGCCAAAGATTTATTGCAACAACAACAACAACAAGCCACCCAAACCGCACAAGCATTGCAAGCACAAAGATTCGCTCAAGCACAACTTTTATTGCAACAACAAACCGCACAAGCGCAAGCCCAAGCACAAGCACAACTTCTTGCACAAGCAACGCAATGGCAAGTGTACCAACAAGCATTAAAACAATATCAAGAACAACAAGAAGCAACAGAATTGGCAGCCCAAAAACAAGCGTTGTGGGAACAAGAACAAGCAGAACAACAAGCGTTGTTAGAACAACAACAAGCGCAACAACAAGCAGAACAACAAGCGTTGTTAGAACAACAACAAGTGCAACAACAAGCAAAAATTCTAGTGCAACAACAACAAGAGCAACAACAGGCATTGTTCATCCAAAAGCAAGTAGAAGCCTACTTCGCCCGCCACAACATATCGATACCATTGAACAATGCACCAACCAATCCATCCATCCAAACCATGATTGCAACACCCCAAAACACATTCATCCCACCCCCTGATCCTCAGAATGATATGGCGACACAGTTCAAGTTTCTCTCGCAGCAAGTACTTGATCTTCAATCAGGGCGAACAACCAAAACGCAAAGCAACTTGTGTCCCTATCCATTTGATAGGAGCCTAGACATGAAACCATTCCCTAAGGGATTTGAGATCCCTAAATTTGACAAATATCGAGGGACGGGAAACCCTGAAGATCACATCAAGGAATTCCAAGTTCATTGTATGGAGGTTGCATATGACGATACCTATCTGATGCAGCTATTCCCTAGGATCTTAGCAGGCAATGCTATAGAATGGTTCTCTCGCTTACCTTCGGGCATTAGGACATTCGAAGAAATTAGAGACGCATTCATTAGAAACTACGCATGTAACATTACAATGGATGTTAGTCTCGAAGAACTCTACGCTCTGAAACAAGGAAAGAATGAATCCTTCGCTTCATTTCTTCAACGATGGTGATCCAAGGCCAATCGGAGAAAATGGACCATGCCAGAAGAACAACAAGTCTGCACAATCATAGCCAATCTTGAAAGTCATCTATCATTCCATCTCAAAGTTCAGGGTATCACCACATACGATCAATTGATCTCCAAGGCGCTTAGCATCGAAAGAGCCCTTGTGATTCAACCCATCGAATCAACATCATATCACGAACCGCAAAACAACCGCCCGTTATCAAACTACAATGATAAACCTCGCACGTGGGCGAGAAACAAAAACGTCACTAATGATGGTGTCGTAGACACCAAGGTGGTCATTAGTGGTCCACGCCAAAATACACCCGCACCGCAAATCCAACCACAACGCCAAAACACTCATCACACAACATATCAACCCAACAATAATCCCACCATCAATAACGCCAACGCACTGCAAAAAGGACCACTCAACGTTAAAAACATACCCCAAACTAAAATACACTACTTTGGGGGAACCACTTGAGGACATCATGAAAAATCTAATTGATGAAAAACTCATCCAAGCTCCTACATTTGAGAATTACCAAGAACCTGATGTCAAACCTCCTTGGTACAATGAGAATCAACTGTGTGAATTCCACAAAATCAAAGGCCACACCACAAACAATTGTATGAGACTCAAGAATATCATCCAAGATCTCATCGACAAAAGAATCATAAATGTGGAAGCACCTACTGGGAATCAGGATCTTAAAATCTACACGAATCCAATGCTGAATCATGGCAACAAAGGGAATAACAAGGATAAAGGAAAAGGTAGTGTAAATCATGTATATGAAACAGTTGTTGCCAACCTCAATGAAAACTGCATGGTCATCACTATCAAAGGCGCCCATGCCGAAGACTGTGGAGTCACCACAAGAGGTGGAAAGGTCACCATCGCAGGATCATCCCAACCCAATAGAGTTCCTACATCAAGAGTCGTTCCGTATAACTACAATGTTGTAGACCAGCTCAAAAGAACGCCAGCACACATCTCCATCATGGAGTTGTTAAAAATGTCATCGGCCCATAAAAATATCCTCGAAGAAGCATTAGCCTCATCCACCGTCCCCGCAGATCTTGATGCAGAACAATTCCAAGCTATGGTCGGAAACATCATAACACCTAATCTCCTTACATTTTATGACCAAGAATTTCCCGCCCAACCATCTCACAATCATGCACTTCACTTGGAGGTCATTGTGAACAAAAGCAAAATCAAAAGGGTCCTGGTGGATGGAGGTGCAGGTTTGAACATTTGTTCTTTTAGCCTCATCAAGCAGTTAAAGATATCAGAAGATTCCATTGACAAAGGAAAGGGAATAACAATAATAGCATATGATGACCAAGAGCAAGTCTCGTGGCACAATCTCCCTTCCAAGTAGGGCCAACGCTATGGAAACCACTTGTCGTCCTCGGACTCCTGAATTTACCATAATAACATTCCTTCTTTGGGACGCCTTATGGATCCACATGCAATGAAAGCCGAGCATCAATCCTTCCACCAATGTACCCACAACATAATGGACAAGAGGTCACTATCCATGGGGATCCTGAGCCGTTTTCATACTGCAAGAACCTTGAAGCCAAATATTACAAAATCCCCCAAGTGCCAAAAATGATGAAGGCCCATCCACATCATACATCGATCCCGCCACTCTCATCAGCCCACTTCTCGCAATGTAGACACCCTCGGCCATTCCCACCATATCCGGAGCATCGCTTCATCATCCAAGAGGACGGTTGTGGAAGTTATAGGCTCCCTAAAAATGCTTTTGTGATAGGAGAGTTACCACAATCTCCTAGATCACAAGGACGCCCACAAGAAAATCAAGCTTCCACATCACAAACGTATCCTGAGGATTATCCTGAATTCACAAGCTGGGGAGACCTTGGCCGAGAGGTTATTGAAGCAGATCCATCTCACATGTTGTACCGAGATGAAAGACCGACACCTGAATTACCAATGGATGAAAGAAGCAAAGGCCTACACATGATGCTTGCGATGGGCTATGACCGAAACCAGAGATTGGGACAAAATGACAACGGCCTTATAGTACCTATCATGCCAGAGATGCGACCCATAACAAATCTTGGTCTTGGATGTGCCACTCCGAGAATAACCATACGTGGCCGAAGCCCTCTGGTTAGAGCCGCTAATGTTTCTCCTCAGCCAGTCATAGTACAAGTGCACTCCCCAATACCCATAGGGACAGACATGCATAACTTTATCACTGAGCCCTATATTAGTAGCGATGACGAAGATACCTTATCCAACCTACCTAGGTTATTTGAAGATACCACCATGTGTATGATTAGTACCATATCCTTTAAACTAGATAGTCAAAATCATGAGATCTGCTTAGTCTACCCCCAATTGATCGACTATGACCAATAAGGACCACCAGTTCTCGATACATTCGAAAATGATGAAGCACTCTCAGAATTCATGGGGTTGAGGGATAACATTCCAGATGGAGATCACAAGGCAGGATTCATAATGGAATTGGACACACACGCCTACTACGGGGAAACGATTGAATCTTTCAGTCGCAAAAGTGAGAAACTAAGAATCATATCCAAGTCCTTGAGTGAAAACCACACCGTGGCACTCTCTGACAAGAAAATAGTAAAAATAAAGGGACGATCCAACGGGTAAAACCCTCCGAGGTGCCTGAGGATGAAGGATTCAATCTTTCCCTAAGAGCTATTCATCAAGAGAAGTCAGCAGTCTTGGCTGAAAAATGCAACCCAGTCAACCTAGGAACAGAGGAGACCCCGCATATAACATTCTATGCGGAATCACTCTGCCATCAAAAGAGCAAGAACTCCTAGCAGCATTCCTAAGGGAAAGATAAATAAACTCGTGATGGAGTTATGGATATGCCAGATTCTGATCCAAATATCGCGGGTCCACCACCCAGCAAAGGTATCTAGATGCAAAACCCGTCGTGACGTAGTTTAAAATGCATCCTCAAATTGCTTTGTTAGTCAAAATGGAGCTCAAGAAATTGTTAGATGCAAGATTTATCCCATCAATTGATTATGCATCGGGTGTCAAACTTGGTACTGCTTTCAAAACCTGATGGAGCCATTAGAATCTGCACGGATTTCAGAGATTTGAACAAAGCATGTCCCAAGGATGACTTTCCACTTCCCAATATCGATATGATAGTGGACATGACAGCAGGGCATGAGATGCTATCGCTAATGGATGGATTTTCAGGATACAACCAAATTATGATAGCAAAAGAAGATCAACACAAGACAGCTTTTACTTGTCCGTGGGGGACCTACTGCTGGAACATGATGCCATTCGGCCTCAAAAATGCAGGAGCAACCTATCAAAGGGCCATGACACTGATATTTCATGATATGATTCACAAAACAGTTGAAGACTATGTCGACGACATCCTAGAAAAGTCAAGAAAAAGACAAGATCATATAGCAACCCTAAGTGCTATCTTTGATAGATTAGAGGAATACAAGGTCAGACTAAATCCCAAGAAGTGTGTCTTTGGCGTGCAATCAGGCAAATTACTAGGATACATAGTCTCCATGAGGGGTATCGAGGTGGATCCTGCAAAAGTCAAAGCAATCCTTGAGATGGAGGCACCAAGGAATCTAAAACAACTGAGAGGCCTCCAAGGAAGACTCCAATCCATTAGAAGGTTCATAGCACGACTAGTAGACAAGCAGAATCCGTATTCACACCTACTCCAATAAGGGGTAGTATACAAATACCAAGCGAAGAGGCATTCAACAAAATAAAGGA